>ML279348.1:0-22647 GCA_005239495.1 Nicotiana undulata | reverse complement strand
TCATTTTATAGATTCGACCTAGGGATAGGATTGAACTACTTGTAGCCAAACTCGGAAGTGCTAATTCTCTTAATTGGGTTAGGGATAATTCAATTAGGAAGTCTTGTTAGTCTTTGGGAAAAGCTAATTAAGAAATATTATCCGTGGCTAATTAACATTACCCGCTCACATTTGTAAAATCGTGAAATACATTGGATCGTTACTCGAGTGTAATACCCGAAGCATCGATACTTGTTGCCATCTATCATTTTAATTGCTTTCTAGGTTAGTTTATATTTTCGCATTTAGTTATAAACAATTATCAAAAACCCAAAATCATATTTGTTTGGCACTGCGCGATAAGTGATAATTCTCTAGCATTGCTAAACGCCCTCATATTGTTCTCTGTGGGATTCGACCCCAGCCTTGTTGGGTTACTATATTTGACAACGATCGCTTACATTCTTTTAAGGTGTAAATTGAACATATCAATAAGCCAGCTAACATCAACGATAGATTTGTCTTCAAGAGCTTCATAATCTTTCTCCCACTGTTCAGCTTCAGCTCTTAACTCATCTCTTTCAGCCACGACAACATCATGAGAGACCTTTCCAGAAACTGGACCTTCTCCAAAGAGTTACAGAGGTCTTCCTGGGAATGAGTGAGCGATTGAACAAGTTCACCAGAGTACTCCTCCTTCTGGTCCAACAAGGCCTTCAGGCTCCTAATCTCCTCAGAGACACGGGAAAGCTGCTCTGCAAAGGAAGACTCTAAGACACTCTTATCCTTGCCTTCCTGGTTCGAAGACGCCTTCTCAACGGCCAGTTCTGCTGCAACAACTCTAACACGCTACTCCAAGGTACATTTTTCTTCCTCCATTGCCTCCATATCTAGCTGCAAACTCACGTACTGGTCCTTCCAATTGATAACCTTAGTTTTGCAATCCTTTTCTGCCGGCTCCATCTAAACAACCCTATTTATTAACTCTGTGCCTACAAGATTGATCTACATAAAATAGATAAATTAGATACGCTAGGAGCATATGTAAGTGCGTATGAAAAGCGAGTTTTACCTTTAAAGACGAGTGCACAATCTCATTCATCCAAGTCAGGGTACTGTGGCTTTCTACCTTAGACCTTTCAGTCGGGCCTATTAATGGCTTTAACAATACATCAGCCTGGCCTGACTTTTTCAAGAGGATGCCCGCTGTTGGAACCTCTACTACAACCTGCCTCATCTCCCCTCTGCTGGAAGACCCTACTTCTACATCAAAAGGCACGGAAGCGGGGGCAGAAAAAGGAGCCACGGGCGAAGAAGGCTGGGAAACAAAAACAGCCACGGGAAAAGAAATAGCAGTGGGAGCAGGAATAGCCATGGGAGCAGAAACGATAAGGGGAGCAACTGAAGGAAATTCTTTAGGGGCAAGAAAAGAGAAACCAGCAAGAGGGGCTTCATCGGAAATGGTACCAAAACCTTCACAGAACAGGACAGGGAGTTGCATCCTCAAGGGCAGAAAGTTCAGATTCAGGCACGGGAGGGTCAAGAACAGGTGCAGACTCATCGTCAGAGACCACCTTCCCCCTCCTTCTCTAAGGTCTTGGACCCACTTGCTTTTCTTTTTTATGAGGAGGAACCAGTAATGATCTCCTGGGGCTTTTCCAGGGACAACCTATAAGCGGACACAACAACAGCAGAAATACCACGAGCAGGAAACCCTACCAAATGAAAGGGGTCAGGTAAAACTTAAAAGAAGAAAGAAGTAAAGACAAAAAAACTTTGCTCACCGTGGGTCTTAACCTTCAGCCAAACCTCCCAGAGAGGTACTTCCACGAACGTTCTTCTAACGGAGCAATCAATAAGAGTTTTTCTACCCAATCTCGAAAACCGGAAACATTCTCAATGGTTCCCATGATTGCTGCAAAGAAAAGAAATAGTTACGGTACTGATAAAGTATCAAAATCAAAGGAGATGAAGGTGATCAAAACTTTACTCACGTGCAAGATTCAACTTCTCAGATAAGGGGAGATTTTCTTCACCTACTAAAACTGCAGTAACAACAATATTTCGAAGGTACCACCCTCGGTCTTTATAATCATCAGGAGTAACTAACACCCTTTTACTCCTCCCTGTAAGAGTAAACACTCCTTGGCGGAACAACATCGCAGAATAGATGTGAACTAGATGATGAAAAGTGAAGGGTACGAAAGCTAAATTTTCCAAATACCTAAAGCACGCGATGACTCGCCAAACAAGAGGACCGACTTGTCCCAGACAAATTGTGAAAAATCGATAAAACTCGATAATAACAGGGTCGATAGGAGGCTTGAATCCTAACGTGAAAGGGTAAGTATAAACATAATAATACCCGATCTTGTAAGATGTTATTCTTTGGTTATTGCCAGGAACAATGACAGGAAAATCAGGCTTCCAAGAACAATCCCTGTGTATAAGAGGCACCAAGCCCTCTTTTATCTGAGTAGGATAAAGTTCGGCACTATCATGCGAAGATATTGAAGAAAGCTGTTCACTCATGGCCTGACTATCCTTGGCAAAAGAAAACTCCGCAGGGATAATTTCATCGACAGTCGGCTCACAAAGTGGTTCATTATGTCCTCAACTCTTTGACAAAGATCTCGAAGCCCTAGCCCCTGAAGAAGATAAAGAAATCGAAAACCTAGAAGAAGATAGTTGAGTAACATGAGAAGAAGAAGCACCCCTGGAAGGGGTAGAACCTAAGCTCCTAAGCCTTCCACCTCTCCTACTCCGAGTTGGAGCAGAAGAGGGAGTCAGTTCCTCAATATTAATGATTTTCTTAGATTGATGGTTTGAATAAGACATATTTATGAAGAATGAAAAATTTACAAATAACGAAAGAAGGTTGGAAGTTTTTCGTGAAAGTAAAGAAAGGAAAAAGGGTATTTATACTCAAAGGCAACCGTCAAAAAATGGAAAAAATAGTGATGTGAAAGTCATAATTGAAGATGTCACTTCATGATTGATGAAGGCGTAAAAGCCCTAAAAGGCGCTGAGTAATTGCATAACCAACCCGAGAATGCCTCGTGGAATGGGCATTAAATAGAAGTGACAAGCGACGCCTACGTTCAGAAATGGATGCAATGTTATGATTGAAGCGGCGACAAAGTACTCCATCCATAAATAAGTATTCACTTACCAAATATTAATTGATAAATAAATGGTAAGTAGGGGGACTATCTGTATTGGTAAAAAGAGCTACACACGTGTAATAATCGTGATGACTCAGCAATCTATGTGGAACAATGAGAACATGACGACTGGACGAGACTTTATGAGGAGGTACAAAACAAAGAGGCACGGAATGACATATCCATGGGGTAACCAGATACGGGAATCTCAATCTAATCGAGAAGATGAAGAGACACGGTCAAAAAGATACAGAGCAGATTTAGAGATCTTCAATTAATGAGCCAAACGTTACATATCCTTCACGCGACAGTTACGGTTAATCATTGTAACATTACATTAATTCCACTATAAGTCATTAATGCTCAATCACTGAAAAGGGTAGACGTTATATTATGATATTCCCTATATAAGGGAGTAAAATATAACTTGTAAAGACATGTTCGAACCGCTATTGCAATATATTTACTTTTTATGCATCTTATTGCTTTCTATTTACAAGTTTATTTGCAATTATTAGTATATCCTTTGGTTATCAGAAACCCGTGTTCTTCATAAATTAGCTTTGGCAAAGAATCTTATTCTTTGGTTAAACAAACAATATGATGACCCACACTTGCTAGTTCTTCAAGACAGGGTCCGTCGAGGTGATGCCAGGGATGTGGTTATTGGTGATGATGGGGTGATGAGGATGCACGGCCGGATTTGTGTGCCAATGTGGATGGGCTTCGAGAGTTGATTTTAACAGAGGATCATAGCTCGCGGTAGTCCATCAATATGGGTGCCACGAAGATGTATGAGGATCTGAGACATCATTATTGGTGGAGGCGGATGAAGAGGGTTATCGTTGAGTTTGTGGCTCGGTGTCTCAACTGTCAGCAGGTCAAGTATGAGAACTAGAGTCCAGGTGGATTAGTTTAGAGGTTAGATATTCCGGAGTGGAAGTGGGAGCGGATTACCATGGACTTTGTAGTTGACCTCCCATGGAAATCGAGGAGGTTTGATGCTATATGGGTTATTGTGGATCGGCTGACCAAGTCCGCTCTTTTCATTCCTGTTGGTACTACTTATTCTTCGTAGCGGTTGGCTGAGATTTATATCAGGGAGATTGTCTGATTGTATGGGGTTCCAGTTTCTATCATTTTCGACAGAGGTACTCAGTTCACATCTCAATTTTGGAGAGCCGTGTAGAGAGAGTTGGGTACTTAGTTTTAGCTGAGCAAAGTGTTTCATCCTCAGACCGACGGGCAGTCAGAGCGTACTATTCAGATTATAGAAGATATGTTGTGTGCCTATGTCATTGATTTTGGGGGTTCATGGGATCAATTTCTACTGCTCACAGAGTTTGCATATAACAATAGTTATCAGTCGAGTATCCAAATGGCTCCGTATGAGGCTTCATATGGTAGGAGGTGTAGATCTCCGGTTGGTTGGTTTAAGCCGGGCGAGGCTAGGCTTAGTTCAGGATGCGTTGGATAAGGTGAAGTTGATTCAAGAGCGGCTTCGCATGGAGCAGTCTAGGCAGAACAGTTATACTGACCGAAAGGTCCGGGATGTGTCTTTCATGGAGGGTGAGAAGGTAATGCTGAGAGTGTCACTCGTGAATGGTATTATGAGGTTAGGGGAGAGAGGCAAGCTGAGTCCCCAATTTATTGGGCCTTTTGAAGTGCTTCAAAGGATTGGAGAGGTGGCTTATAGGGTTGCTTTTCCACCCAGCTTATCAAGTGTTCATCCGGTGTTCCATGTTTCGATGCTCCAGAAGTATGTTGGTGACATGTCTCATGTTTTATACTTCAGCACAGTTCAGCTTGAGGGTGACATGTCCTACGAGGTAGAGCCGGTGGCGATTATGGGTCGTCAGGTAAGGAAGTTGAGATCTAGGGATAAAACTTCAGTGGAGAGGGTAGCATGTGGAGGAGGCCACTTGGGAGATCGAGGGGGAGATGCGGAGCAGATATCCACACTTTTTCGAGACTCCAAGTATGTTTCAAAACCTGTTCAAGGGCGAACGTTTGTTTAAGAGGGGGAGAATGGAACGACCCGGCTAGTCGTTCCGCAGAATTAGCCTCGTTATTCCTGTTTATGCCTTGTCATGCATTTATTAGTTTGTTTATCATGTGTTGGGTTCGGTTGGTTCGGGTTCAGAGTGGTCGCGGTGAGAATTGAGACACTTAGTCTCTTAAATTGGCCTAATAGTTGGAAAAGTCAACTAGGAGTTGACTTATTAGTATACGACCTAGGATGTAGATTGTATGTCTCTGACAGCTTCGTTAGGTGATTTGGGACTTAGGAGTGTGTTCGGAATGTGGTTTTGTCATACAGAGTAGAATTAGGCTTGAATTGACGAAATTGAGTTTTTGGCGATTTCCGGTTGGTAGTGGAAAATACGCTATTGGGTTCAGAATGGAATTTCTGAATTTTGAGCAGGTTCATAGTGTCATTTTGGATATGTGTGGAAACTTTCAGGTCAATCAGACTCGTTTTGGATGGTTTTCGCATCTTTGGTGAAATTTAGAAGTTTCAAAGTTCATAGGCTTGAATCCGAGGTGAATTTTGTGTTTTTGCGTTGTTTTTGGTGTTTCGAAGGCTCGACTAAGTTTTAATAAGGTTAGGTGATGTGTTGGTATGTTTGGTTGAGGTCCCGAGGGTCTCGGGTGAGTTTCGGGTGGTTAACGGATTGATTTTTGGTTTTAAAACTTAGATATTTTTGCTGGTGTTGGTGTTGCAGAAAAGTACTCTATGCGTTCGCGGAGGGCATCTCGCGTTCGCATAGAGTGAGGGGGAGTTGGGGGAAATTAAAACTATGCGTTCGCGTGGAGGTGATGCGAATGCAGAAGGTATGTCAGAGTGTTCTACGCGTTCGCACCTCATGGGGCGCATTCGCGTAGTGGAGCAGCAGCTGGGGGACCCCAGGCCCAATTGGCCAATGCGTTCGCACAAGAGGAGCCGCGTTTGCGAGGGTCCCAGTAGATAAAGCTTCGCATTCGCGAGGCCTAGTATGCGTTCGTGATTGGTACTTTTGGAGCTGGCTTTTTTAGCCTACGCGAACGCGAGGGCTATGTCACGTTCGCATAGGGTGTTGTGGGCAGAGTATTTAAGTATCCTCTTCCGCAATTTTCAGTCCATTTACACCATTTTTTGGCTATTTTCGAAGGTTTTGAGAGGGGTTAATGAGGGAATCAAAGGAGAAACGCTTGGAGGTAAGATTTTTTATTTCATAACTCGATTCTGTGTTGTTTTCTAAGTGGTTAAACCCGAAATTAGTGGAATTAAACTCAAAATTTGGGTAGTTAGGGTATGGAAAATTGGAGACTTTAATTGAGTAATTTAAGGGGAAATTGTGGTCCGATTTTGACATTCTTAGTATTTATAAACTCATGGGAGGATAATGATTTAGGATTTTTGATTTAATCGAATTCCGAGACGCGGGCCTGGGGGTCGGGTTTTGCCAAGTTCGGGAATTGTGCCTAATTGTGATAATTTTCAAATCGGTTTAGTTTTCTTAGCATGTTATGATGTTATTCATTTGATTTTGATAGACTCGGAGCATTTGAGAGCCGATTCGAGAGGCGAGAGCATTGCAGAGTAGTTTTCCGGCCGGTTTGAGATAAGTAACGATAGTAACTCTAGACCTGGTGGTATGAATCCATGATATTTCGTATTGTTTTGTTAAATGAGGTGACACACACGCTAGGTGACGAGCGTGTGGGCGTGCACCGATAGGGATTGTGACTTGGTTCGTCCCGTAGCGACTTCTAAGCTGCGTGTTTGATTTGAAACCTTATGATATCCTGTATTTTAGAGACTTATATTTCATTATGGGTTGTATGCCATGTTTGGGGCCTTGTGCCGACCTGTTTAAACCCTTAGGGATTATTTTCAACTATTCACACACTATTTTTGGTAGAAACGTTATGAACTCTGTCATGCTTTATATTTGTTGTTGTTATCACACTGTTTTAGAATACTGAGAGGTATTTTGGGATGAGTCCCATGAGTTGAGATGAGTTGCCCGAGTGACTTGTGAGAATTACTGAGTGAGGCCGATAGCCGAGTATGTAAGGATAGTTATGGATCAGGCTGGACACCGCAACAGATATTATATAGATCGGGCTGCACGCCGCAACAATATATATATATTGGATCGGGCTGCACGCTATAGAAATATAGCGCTTGGGCTGTAGGAGCCCCTCCAGAGTCTGCACACCCCCAGTGGGCATAATCGACTATTATTTGGATCGATTTGCACGCCACATTAGATATTATATGGATCGGGCTACACACCGCGTCATATGTTATGTGGATCGGGTTGCACACCGCAGCGGTTATGGGTACTCATGGTACCTGTTGAGTGAGAGTGTTGAGTGTGTGCACTAACTAGTGCTAGTGGAGTCACGAGTGATTGAGAGACCCTATTTATGAGTGGTATTGTGCCCGAGAGGCTATAAATTGTGAGATCATTATTTTTCACTCATTTTGCACTGAGTCTCTTTAATAAACGTTGAGTTAATATTTTATGCAAATTTAAATGGGGAAACTGGAGTCTGCAAAGTATTTGGTAAATCTAGACTTTTGATTTACTCTATTTTTTTTACTGGCACATTTTTTTATGAAATTATCAATTTAAATGCTCGCCAGTGCACTCAAGTTTTTAGTTACTTTGGTTACTTACTGAGTTGGCGTACTCATGTTACTCCCTACACTTTTGTGTGCAGATCTAGGTACCGGATCTGTGCGTTAGCTAATTTCTCCTTTGCTCAGAGTTTGATCGAGGATAGAGGTAGCTGCTCGGCGTCCCCAGCTGGCCTTCTTTCCTTTCTTAGTTCATATATCTTTAGTATTTCCCTGGATTGTATTAGTAGAGGCTTGTTATCAGATATTGTATTTACCTCTTTAGATGCTCATGATAGATGATTTCGGGTGTTGGGACCGTGGTTAGAATTGACTCGTTTTGGTATTATTACTGTTAATTATGTTTTCAAACATGAAATCTAAATGAAATTTATTGAGTTATGGTTTTAAACCGAAGGCTTAAGATGTTACTCTCAGTAGTTGGCTAGCAAAGTTCCACGATAGGCGCCATCACGGCCTATATTGATTTGGGGTGGTGACAGTAGTACTATAATAAAACAATTTATAACTGTTCCTAACTCTGCGCGAAAAGTCGATATAGTCACCCTCGGGCTGTAACGACCCGACAAGTCGTTTTACATTATCAAACCCCGTTCCACTGTCTAAGTCTTCCATAGCGGCTTCTTGTGATTTGTGACTTGCGGGGACTGGTGGGTCAGGATTGGGAAGTATTTTGAGCAATATAGGAACACTTGGTTCCTTAAGGTTGGCCTATTTGGCCAAGTTTGACTTCGGTAAACATTTTAAGCAAACGACCTCGGAATCGAGTTCCGACAGTGTCCGTAGCTTTGTATGATGATTTCGTACTTCAGCGTATGTTCGGAATGTTATTTTGATAATCCAAGAGCGTTTCGGTGCGCGATATGGAAATAAAGATTTCCTTAAATTTGAAATTTTGTTTGGAACGTGATTTTATGATATCAAGGTCCGAATGAAATTCCAAAATTGGGAATAGTTCCGTTATGTTTATTATCACTTGTCTGCAAAATTTGAAGTCATTCCGAGTAGTATAGGCAGATTCGGCGTATTGAAATTAATTCTAGAAGGAATTGGGCTGGGGCTATTAATGTTCTACGAGTTGATATGAATTCTAGAAGAAACCAGGAGGTTAGCCGTGTTCGCGAAGAAGTAATTGGGCTGGGGATATTGATGCTCTACGTGTTCGCCTTTCCCACCCCGCGATCGCGATGGTCTAGACCCCTGACCTTCGCGTTCGCACCTTCGCCACCGCGTTCGCGAAGGGTTGAGACGGGACCTAGCCCGTTTGTTCTTTGTGTTCGCTTGTGTCCTACCTCGTTCGCGTAGGTCTAGCCCGGCTAGCCTTCGCGATCGTGGCCCCTTCTCGCGTTCGCATAGAAGGGCCTCCTGAGGCCTGGGCCATTGGCCTTCGCGAACGCGATGCCCCTGTCGCGTTCGCGATGAAGGGGCATCTGGGAAGTGTAGTTTATATACGGGATTTAAGTTATTTCCTTCATTTCCATCTTCTTCCTTGTGTTATTTTAGAGTTTCCAATAGGGCCTTCAACCTAGTACTTGAGGTAAGTAAATTCCCTATTTAACACTAGTTTCAAACATCAATTTCTAGTTAAATGCTCTACTAAATTATCAAAAAATCATGAAATTGGGTAGTAATTTTTAGGGCTCTTGGGGATTTTTTGATTTTCCGTTTAAGGCCGAGAATTCAAGTAGAAATCACATATTAGGCTATGGGTGAGTGATTCCTTCGAGAATTTTTGGAATTCGAGCGTGCGGGCCCGGGGTTGAAATTTAGAAATTCTTCAAGAATGTGAATTTTGCGATAAATGAGATAATCCCTTTTCTTTGAACATGAATTGATGTAATTATACTATATTTGGCTAGTTGCAAGCCCTCGAGAGTAGAGTTCAGAGTTCCGGGCGCATCATTGATTCGATGGGTAGATTCGACACGAGGTGTGTCTCCTTTCTAACGCTGTAAGAGGGAATTTTCCCCATAGGTGATGTATATGCTATGTGTAATTTTTTGGGAGGCTACGTACGCACCAAGTGACGAGAGTCCGTACGTAGCGGCTATCATTGTTATGTCCAGGTAGTTAGGCCCACATCATGCCCTATATTCTTCCTTGTAATGCCTTGCCTTATATGCTTTCCTTGAAATGCCTTATATGCTTCCTTGTAACGCCATATGTACTATGTGATCATGTTATGTATAGTATTTTTTTCTCTGAGGCTTTATGGAAATTGTTGAATTTAAAGGAATTGGTTATGGAAAGTAAGTTTTATAAGTTATTGTGTGTGCATATGACCGCTTCGCAATTTACATTTCGCGAGCGATGTGTAATTTCCCCCACTCTCATGGGAGCGGGCCGTACGCCACGGCGGATTGAAAGGTTCACTTTTGGGACGGGCCAATCGATCCTTCGCAGTGCACAAAGATGATATAATTGAGAATGCACTTTTGGTACGGGCCGTTCGATCCTCGATAGTGCATGGACGAAGTTGTACTATGTTATGATATGGTTACATTGAAAGACGCACTTATGGTTCAGGCCGTTCGATCCTCGGCATTGAGCAGACATGACTATGGTAAGCATGTACTTTTGGGACAGGTCGTTCGATCCTCGGTAGCGCATAGCTATTTTTTCCTTATGACTCCAACCGGTTGTCTCATTCCTGTGTGCGCATGAGTATTTGGAATTGTTTCATGGATATTGACTTGTATTAGCTATTTGGGGGAAAGAAAGTGGCCATTGTTATTGTTCCAGTATTTTTCTTGGATTTCTGTGCTTTATACATAATTACTACTCACTCTCTTACATGTCTACTGCTTTTATTTTATCATAGTTATATCATACTGTTAGACCTTAGTGAGTGTCAAGTCAACTTCTCGTCACTACTTCTTCGATATTAGACGGGATACTCACTGGGTACATATTTATTTAATATGTACTCATTCTGCACTTCTGTACTTAACTGTACAGGTTCTGAGGCTGGTGCATCTGGTTATCAGACTGGATCTAGATAGTGACCGTAGAGGACTTGACTTCACGGTGAGCTGCTTCCTCTGGCAATCCCCAGCAACACCATGGAGTTTTATTTACTTTTGTTTCCCGTCTATTTATGCAGACAGCGGGATCGTATATATTATTATCCTTTGTATATTCTGTTAGTATGCCCATGACACTCGTGACACTAATTCCTGGCACACACGTAGTAGTTGTTTTGGGATTTTGGGCTGTATGTATACGTGCTTGTATTTTGGCTCGCGCTTCTTTATAGCTACTCTATCTACCACTGATTTATTACCTTTAGATATCACGATTTAACTGGATAAATTCGGTAAATGGGTGAATAATTGAATCAAGTAAAGAGAAGCACTCAGTGAAATTTACGTTGTCTTGCCTAACCCCGTCATTGGGCGCCATCACTACCTGGATTGGGATTCTGGGTAGAGACAATGTGGTATTAGAGCTCTAGGTTTACGTAAGTCTCACGAGTCACGGGCAAGCCCAGTAGAGTCTTGCGGATCGGTACGGAGACGTCTGTACTTATCTTCAGGAGGCTATAGGGTGTTAGGAAACCTCCCTTTATTCATATTTTGTCGTGCAATCAATGATGTACTCAAACTTATTCTTCTATTCTCTCACGATGGTGAGGACGCGTGCATCCGATGTTCCTAATCCGGGAGATGCCGCTGCCCCTGCCGCTTGAGGTCGTAGTACAGGCAGGGGTACAGCACCTGCTCGAGGTAGGGGACGAGGGCGCCCCAGAGCTATACCAGTGGCACAACCAGAGGACCCTATTATAGAGGAGCAGGATGAGGTGCCTCCAGTAGCACCTGCTTCAGTAGATTTCATGACGGCGATAGGCTTCCAGGAGGTCATGGGCCGTATGATGAGATTCATGGACACTATGTCCCAGGCTGGTTTATTTCCAGCTGACCCTGCTACTTCTCAAGCGGGAGGGGGAGTCCAGACCCCTACGGCTCAGGCCACAGGACAGGCAGCAGCAGCACGTCATACCCCGGGTACACTGCCCGTGGTGGGGTTCAGCATGTAGTAGCAGCCCCAGAGCCCAAGCCAGTTGCAGAGGGTGACCAGCAGAAGATGTTGGATAGATGGACCCGACTTTGCCCTCCAATCTTCGGGGTTGAGCGGGGTAAGGATGCCCAGGATTTCATCGATAGGTGCAGGGACAGACTGCACAACATGAGGATTTTGGAGTCCCATGAAGTGGATTTCACCATATTTCAGTTCGAGGGCAGAGCTCGCAGGTGGTGGCAGTCTTATATTCTCAACAAACCAGTAGATTCTCCTCCTGTCACTTGGGATCATTTTGTGCAGGTGTTTCTAGACAGATATATTACACCCTCTTAGAAGGAAGAGTTGCGGCGTCAGTTTGAGCAGCTAGAGCACGGGCAAATGACAGTGACATATTATGAGGCCATATTTTCAGAGTTGTCACGCCATGCACTTATGATATTTCCTATCGATGCCGAGGGAGTGCGGCGGTTTGTGGCCGGGTTACACCCAGGTATTAGGGCCACCATGGACCAAGAGGTGGAGATGAGTACTCCTTACCAGCTTGTAGTCGAGATAGCTCGACGGATTGAGGGGTATCGGATGAGGAGTAGGGAACAGGGTCAGCAGGGTCAACAGGATAAGAGGGCTAGGTTCTCAGGGGATTTCAGGGATGCTCCGGCTAGGAGTAGAGGTCAGTTCGGGGGTGGTCAGCCCAGCAGGCCTCCATATTCAGCACCTCGACTACCTCCTCTAGGTGGTCCAGTGAGACCTCAGTTCAGTGCCATGCCAGAGCGTTCTTATCGTCCTCCAGCTACTCAGGGTTCACCTAGTGGTTACTTTAGTCGCTAGAGATCCTCCGGTTCTTATTTCAGTGTTATGCCCCACGGTCCACATCGCTTCCTGGCTATTCAGGGGTCTTCCTATTTGGGGCAGCAAGATATGGTACCTAGAGGTTGCTATGAGTGTGGAGATATAGGTCATATGCAGAGACATTGTCCCAAGCTTCGGGGCAAGGCGGTGCAACAGGGTTATCAGCCTATGGGTCCAGCACCAGCAGTCCGGCCACCTAGAGGTGGAGGATAGGTCGGCAGGGGTCGTCCTAGAGGGAGAGTCCAATCAGGGGGAGGTCAGTTAGCTCCTATTCACTCTGAGGGAGTTCAGTCTTTAGGAGCCTCAGCCAGATTTTATGCCATTCCGGCCAGATCAGATGCAGTGGCCTCAGACGCCGTGATCACAGGTATTATCTCAGTATGTGGTAGAGAGGCTTCGGTACTATTTGATCCAGGATCCACGTATACATATGTTTTAGTACTATTTGCTTTTTTTCTGGATGTTCCTCGTGAGTCCTTGGGTTCTCCTATATATGTGTCAACTCCTGTGGGCGATTCTGTGGTGGTAGACCGGGTCTATCAGTCTTGTGTGATCACTTTTTGTGGTTTCAAGACCAGAGCAGATCTTTTCATGCTATGCTAGATTGCCATGCCAAGACGGTCACTTTAGCCATGCCTGAGTCACCTAGGCTAGAGTGGAGAGGTTCTTCAGTTAGTGCATCCAACTAAGTTATTTCCTTCATGAAGGCTCGGCATATGGTCGAGAAGGGTTGCTTAGCTTACCTTGCTTATGTGCGGGACACCACCGTCGAGTCTCCGACTATCAATTCAGTACCAGTTGTTCGAGAGTTTGCAGATGTGTTTCCTTCAGACCTTCCAGGCATGCCTCCAGAGCGAGATGTTGATTTCTGTATTGATTTAGCTCCAGATACTCATCCGATTTCCATTCCCTCGTATCGTATGGCTCCTAAGGAGTTGAAAGAGTTAAAGGAGAAACTTGAGGAGTTGTTGGCTAACGGGTTCATCAGGCCGAGTGTGTCGCCGTGGGGTGCTCCAGTCCTATTTGTGAAGAAGAAGGATGGGTCTATGCGGATGTGTATTGATTATCGCCAGCTGAATAAGGTTACTATTAAGAATAAGTATCCTCTGCCACGCATCGATGATTTATTTGACCAGTTGCAGGGTGCTCGTGTGTTTTCCAAGATTGATTTGAGATTGGGTTATCATCACTTGAAGATTCAGGCTTCAGATGTTCCGAAGACTGCATTTCGTACTAGATATGGCCATTATGAGTTCCTAGTGATGTCCTTTGGTTTGACTAATGCCCTAGCAACATTCATGGACTTGATGAATAGGGTATTCAAGCCGTATATAGATTTCTTCATCATCGTCTTCATTGATGACATCTTGATTTATTCGCGGAGCCTAGGTGAGCATGAGCAACATTTGAGAGTTGTGCTCCAGACCTTGCGAGAACAGAATCTATATGCTATGTTCTCCAAGTGCAAGTTCTAGTTAGATTCCGTGGCATTTTTGGGGCATGTGGTATCCGGAGAAGGTATCAAGGTTGATCCTCAAAAAATTGAGGCGGTTCAGAGTTGGTCGCGTCCTACTTTAGCTACAGAGATCAGGAGTTTCTTGAGACTAGCAGGCTATTATCGCCAATTCGTGGAAGGGTTCTCTTCTATTGCAGCTCCATTGACCAGATTGACTCAGAAGAATGCCCCATTTCGGTGGTCCGACGAGTGTGATGTGAGATTTCAGAAGCTCAAGTCAGCATTGACCTCAGCACCAGTTCTGACGTTGCCTTTCGGTTCTGGGATGTATACTGTGTATTGCGACGCTTGATGCATTGGGTTGGGATGTGTGTTGATGCAGGACGGGAGAGTTATTGCTTTTGCTTCGCGTCAGCTGAAGGTTCATGAGAAGAATTATCCTGTGCACGACATGGAGTTGGCGGTGATTGTTCATGCTTTGAAGATTTGGAGGCACTACTTGTATGGTGTGTCTTGTGAGGTTTGTACAGACCACCGCAGTTTGCAGCACTTATTCAAGCAGAGAGATCTTAACTTGAGGAAGCGCAGGTGTCTTGAGTTGTTGAAAGATTATGATATTACTATTCTTTATCATCCGGGCAAGGCAAATGTGGTGGCAGATGCTTTGAGAAGGAGGGTAGAGAGTATGGGTAGCTTGGCCTACATTGCAGCTGAGGAAAGACCTCTAGCCTTAGACATTCAGTCCTTGGCTAATCGCCTCGTGAGATTAGACCTTTCGTAGCCTCGTCGAGTTCTAGCCCATGTGGTTGCTCAGTCTTTGTTATTGGGAGAGATTAAGGCCCGGCAGTTTGATGATCCGTGCTTAGCAGAGCTCCGGGAGACGGTGGTCCAGGGCAGGGGCCAGGAGGTTACTTTTGGCGAGGATGGTATCTTGAGACTCCAGGGTCGTTTATGTGTTCCTAATATTGATGGCCTGAGGAAAAGGATTCTAGAGGAGGCCCACAGTTCTCGGTATTCTGTTCATCCGGGTGCGACGAAGATGTATCGTGATTTGAAGCAGCATTACTAGTGGAGGCGGATGAAGAAAGACATTGTGCACTATGTGGCTAGGTGCCTCAATTGCCAGCAGGTTAAATACGAGCATCACAGGCCGGGAGGCCTACTTCAGCAGATGCACATTCCTGAGTGGAAATGGGAGCGCATCACTATGGACTTCGTGGTTGGGTTGCCTCGGACTTTGCGGAAGGTTGACGCGGTTTGGGTCATTGTGGATAGATTGACCAAATCGACGCATTTCATTCCTGTGGCTACCACTTACACTTCAGAGAAGCTAGCCCAGATTTATATTTGGGAGATAGTTCGGTTGCATGTTATACCGGTGTCCATTATATCAGATCGAGGTCCTCAGTTCACCTCACACTTTTGAAGAGCATTGCACAGTGACATGGGCACTCAGATAGATCTCAGCTAAGCATTTCACCCTCAAACTGATGGCCAGTCGGAGCGTATGGTTCAGATATTGGAGGATATGCTCAGGGCATGTGTGCTTCATTTTGGGTATCTGTAAGACCCATTCTTGCATTTGGCGGAGTTTGCGTACAATAATAGTTATCAGTCCAGCATCGAGATGGCTCCATTTGAGGCATTGTATGGTCGGCGGTGTCGTTCTCTTATTTGGTTGTTTGAGCCTGGCGAGGCTAAGTTATATGGCACGGATCTGGTGAGAGATGCTCTAGAGAAGGTGAAGTTGATTCAGTAGAGACTCTGCTCAGCATAGTCCAGACAGAAGAGTTACGCGGATCAGAGGGCGCGTGATGTAGCATTTGTGGAGGGAGATAAGGTTCTGCTAAGGTTTCGCCGATGAAGGGCATCATGAGATTTGGGAAGAAGGGCAAGCTGAGCCCAAGGATTATAGATCTGTTCGAGGTATTGAGGCGAGTCGGAGAGGTTGCGTATGAGCTAGCGTTACCTCCAAGTTTATCAGGCGTTCATCCGTTTTTTCATGTATCCATGCTTCGGAGATATAATGTTGATTTCTCTCACGTGGTTTATTTTAGCACTATTCAGCTAGATGAGAAGTTGGGCTTCGAGGAAGAGCCAGTTGCTATTATTGATAGGCAGGACCGCCAGTTGAGGTCTAAGAGAATTTCTGCCGTGAAGGTCCACTGGAGGGGCCAACCAGTTGATGAGGCGACTTGAGAGTCCGAGGAGGACATGCAGAGCAGATATCCACAGCTATTTAGCACTTCAGGTACGATTCTAGTCCCGTTCGAGGACGAATATTTGTTTAAAAGGGGTAGAATGTAACGACCCAATCGGTCGTTTTACATTATCGGACCCCGTTCCCCTGTCTACGTCTTCCCATATCGGCTTCTTGTGATTTGTGACTTGCGGGGACTGGTGGGTTAGGATTGGGAAGTGTTTTGAGCAATATAGGAACACTTGGTTCCTTAAGGTTGGCCTGTTTGGCCAAGTTTGACTTCGATCAACATTTTGAGCAAACGACCTCTGAATCGAGTTCCGATAGTGTCAGTAGCTTCGTATGATTATTTTGGACTTGAGCTTATGTTCGGAATGGGTTTTTGATTACCCGGGTGCATTTTGGCGCCCGATATTGAAATAAGGATTTCCTTAAATTTGAAATTCAGTTTGGAATGTTATTTTATGATATCGTGGTCCGAATGAAATTCTGAGACCGGGAATAGTTCCTTTATGCCATTTATCACTTGTCTGCGAAATTTGAAGTCATTGCGAGTAGTATAGGTCGGTTCGGCACATTGAAATGAATTCTAGAACCTTAAGTTCAAAGTGTTGATTCAATTTGGTTTTGGGGTCAAATTCTGAGTTTTGTTGTTGTTTTTCACGTTCCGTAAGCACGAGTGAGCCCGAATCATGAATACAGACTTGCCAGTGCCTTTGGACAGGGTCCCGAGGGGCTCGGGTGAGTTTCAGACCCCTCGGAGCTTAATGCTAAAAACCAGAATTTTCACTGTCTGGTTTCCTTCTTCGCGTTCGCGGGAGGGTAGCCGCGTTTGCGAAGAAGGAATTGGGCTGAGGCTATTGATGCTCGACGCGTTCGCGTTTTCCATCCCGTTATCGCGATCGTCTGGACCCCTTACCTTCGCATTCGCACCTTCACCACCGCGTTCGCGAAGGGTTTACACGGGACCTAGCCCGTTTGTTCTTTGCGTTAGCTTGTGTCCCACCGCATTCGCATAGGTCTAGCCCGGCTAGCCTTCACGATCACGGCTCCCTCTCGCGTTCGCATAGAAGGGCCTCTTGAGGCCTGGGCCATTGGCCTTCGCGAACGCGATGCCCCTGTCGCATTCAAGATGAAGGGGCATCTTGGCAGTGTAGTTTATATACAAGATTTAAGTTATTTCCTCCATTTCCATCTTCTTCCTTGTGTTATTTGAGAGCTTCCAAGAGTGCCTTCAACCTAGTACTTTAGGTAAGTAAATTCCCTATTTAACACTAGTTTCAAACATCAATTTCTAGCTAAATTCTCTACTAAATTATCAAAAATCATGAAATTGGGTAGTAATTTTTAGGGCTCTTGGGGATTTTGTGATTTTCCGTTTAAGGCCATGAATTCAAGTAGAAATCACATATTAATGATCCTTAGTCTATGGGTGAGTGATTCCTTCGAGAATTTTTGGAATTCGAGCGTGCGGGCCTAGGGTTGAAATTTAGAAATTCTTCAAGAATGTGAATTTTGGGATAAATGAGATAATCCCTTTTCTTTGAACATGAATTAATGTAATTATACTATATTTGGCTAGTTGCGAGCCCTCGAGAGTAGAGTTCGGAGTTACGGGCGCATCATTGATCCGAGGGGTAGATTCGACACGAGGTGAATCTCCTTTCTAACCTTGTAAAAGGGAATTGTCCCCATAGGTGATGTCTATGCTATGTGTAATTTGTTTGGGGGCTACGTATGCACCAAGTGACGAGAGTCCATACGTAGCGGCTATCAT
Source organism: Nicotiana undulata (assembly GCA_005239495.1). Taxonomy (NCBI): domain Eukaryota; kingdom Viridiplantae; phylum Streptophyta; class Magnoliopsida; order Solanales; family Solanaceae; genus Nicotiana; species Nicotiana undulata. The sequence continues at coordinate 4,572 of ML279348.1, read as the reverse complement.
TGTTATGCGGGTAGTTAGGCCCACATCATGCCCTATATGCTTCCTTGTAATGCCTTGCCTTATATGATTTCCTTGAAATGCCTTATATGCTTCCTTGTAACGCCATATGTACTATGAGATCATGTTATGTATAGTATTGTTTCTCTGAGGCTTTATGGAAATTGTTGAATTGAAAGGAATTGGTTATGGAAAGTAAGTTTAATAAGTTATTGTATGTGCATGTGACCGCTTCGCAATTTACATTCCGCAAGCGATGTGTTATTTCCCGCACTCTCATGGGATCGGGCCGTACGCCACGACGATTGAAAGTTGCAGTTTTGGGACGGGCCGATCGATCCTTGGCAGTGCACAGAGATGATATAATTGAGAATGTACTTTTGGTACGGGTCGTTCGATCCTCGGCAGTGCATGGCCGAAGTTGTACTATGTTATGATATGGTTACATTGAAAGACGCACTTATGGTTCGGGCTGTTCGATCCTCGGCAATGCACAGACATGACTATTGTAAGCATGCACTTTTGGGACGGGTCGTTCGATCCTCAGCAGTGCATAGCTATTTTTCCTTATGACTCCGGCCGGTTGTCTTATTCCTGTGTGCGCATGAGTATTTGGCATTGTTTCATGGATACTGACTTGTATTAGATATTTGGGGGAAAGAAAGATAGTGACCGTAGCGAACTTGAATTCACGGTGGGCTGCTTCCTCTGGCGATCCCCAACAGCACCATGGAGTTTCATTTACTTTTGTTTCCCGTCCATTAATGCAGACAACGGGATCGTATATATTATTATCCTTTGTATATTCAGTTAGTATTCCTATGACACCCGTGACACTAGTTCCTAGCACAGACGTAGTTGTTGTTTTGGGATTTTGGGATGCATATATACGTGCTTGTATTTTGGCTCGCGCTTCTTTATAGCTACTCTATCTACCACTGAGTTATTATCTTTCGATATCACGATTTAACTGGTTAAATTTGGTAAATGGGTGAATAATTGAATCAAGTAATGAGAAGCACTTAGTGAAATTTACATTGGCTTGCCTAACCCCGTCATTGGGTGCCATCACGACCTGGATTAGGATTCTGGGTTGTCACACGGGCCACGTGACCAGATTCTGAAACTTTTTGAAGATAAACCCTACCAATAACACCACGAACTCAAATATATAATTTGTTCCAAAATTCTATGTCCAATTTCGTGGTCAAGATAAAAAAACACCAAATTCTAGGTTTTCTACCAAAAATCCCAATCTTTTACTAATTTTCATGTTTAAATCCATATACAAACCATGTATTTAACTTGTAATAGGTGGGAATCACTTACCTTGGTTTTGCTTGATGAAAATCTCCCTTTGCAGCTCTCCAAAAATCGCCCCAACAAAGTGAAAATGAAAGAAAATAGTCCAAATCATGTTCTTAAAACAACAGTGCTCAGAGACCTTTCGCACATGTGGTCCCCAGGTCGCTTCTGTGACATTCGCTTATGTGGCTTCAATCTCGCACCTGCGATAACCCAGTTCTAGTCAGCTACCGCATATGCGTCTCTTCCATTACTTATGCGCCCTCGCTTCTGCAGGTCCTCATGCACAAGCATGGTTCCGCTTTTGCGGAACACGACCGCATCTGCGGTCCCAACCTTCCCCAACAATTCCACTTTTGGCTCAAGGACTCTGCATTTGTACCATCGCAGATGCGAAAATGGTCTCGCACCTGCGCCACTGCCCAGCTCTCCCAAAACTACGTATGTTCCCCTCTTGGCTGCTTCTTTGGCTCCGCACCTACGGCCAAAACCTTGCAGGTGCGGTTACACTAGATATCAGCTGCCTCAACATTTCCCCCAAATATACCAACGCGTCCCAAAACACTTACAAACTTAGTCGAGGCCTCAAATCACACCAAACAACATCAAAACTACGAATCGACGATCGAAGTGCTTCTTTAACTTTCAAACTTCGACGAGCGCGTATGAATCATATCAAAACATTACAAAATGATGCCAAACACTGCACACAAGTCATAAATAATAATACGAACCTATTCCAAGGCTCGCAATCTCAAACGGACATCGATAACACCAAAGTCCACCTCAAACCAAACTTTAAGAAATTATTAAACCTTCAAAATTTCCACTTTCCATAAAAAGCATTGAAATGCTCACGAGCATTCGATACTCAATACGAACATACGCCCAAGTCCGAAATAATCATACGAACCTATTGGAACCTTCAAATCCCGATTCCAAGATCGTTTACTCAAAAGTTAAAACCTTAGTCAAGTTTTTCAACTTAAAGCTTCTGAAATTCTAATTTTCTTCCCAGATTAACTCTTAACTTCCTGAAATTCAATTTCAACCACACATTCAAATCATAATAACTGAAATGAAGCTACTCAAGGCCTCAAACTATTCAATGACATTTTAGAACTCAAAACAACCGGTCGGGTCATTATAGAACTCCTTGGTATTTGATTTGGCTTCGTTGTTGTAACGGCCCGATCGGTCGTTCTGAGAGTTTAGCCATGTTTCCCCTATTTATGATTTATTATGTGTTGTTCAACTCTTTTATGTTGTGTCGGGATGGTTGGCTCGGGTTCAGAGTGATTGTGGAGAGAAATGAGACACTTAGTCTCTTAAGTTGGCTTTATAGTTAGAAACGTCAACCGGAAGTTGACATATAGGTAAATGATCTCATAATGTGCTTTTTATGGCCCGGATAGCTTCATTAGGTTGTTTTGGACTTAGGAGTGTGTTCAGAATGTTTTTCGGATGTCCAGAGTAGAATTAGACTTGAATTTGGCGAAATTGAGTTTTTGGCGCATTTTGGTCGATAGTGGAAAATTAGCTATCAGGGACGGAATGAAATTCTGAAAGTTGGAGCAGATCTGTAGTGTCATTTTTGACTTGTGTTCAAAATTTGAGGTCGATCGGACATGATTTGATAGGTTTTGGCATCGAATAAAGAAGATCAAAGTTCTTAGTTTCACTAAGCTTGAATTGGGGTGTGATTCACAGTTTTAGCATTGTTTGATATAATTTGAGGCATCGCCTAAGTTTTTGTCATATTATGGGACTTGTTAGTATACTTGGTTGGGGTACCATGAGGCTCGGATAAGTTTTGGAAGAGTTTTTAGAAGATTTATGGTGTTTCGAGCATAAGCATGTAATGATCCAAAGGTCCATTTTTAGTTCTAGAGATAGAAATTTGATTTCGAGACTATCGGGATTTTGATAATGAATTATATGAGGGATCTGGAAAGGTTTGCCTAATTTCATCAAGTCGTGATTGGGTTTTTGACGCGAATCATGGGTTAATTGTTTAACGAGCGAAATGGGTATCGCACTGAGCAAATGAGCTCCGAATTGAGTTTCGATTGAAGGACTATGTTCGTATTATTATTTGTGACTCATAGGAACAAATCATCGAATTCCGATTTCATATAGTGGATTTAGAGCCTTTTTAGTGAAAATAAATATTACTGGTGAAGCAAGATCTGGTGCGCACCTTTAGCGACCAGATTTGGCACTTTTAGCGACTAGATTTGGGCTTTTAGCGACCTGAATCGTGGTTTGTTAAGCTGTCTTGGTTTTTTTTTGCTCATTTTCCATATTATTTGACGAAAAGAATGCGTCTTGGGGCAATATTTGAGCGAGAATTCATGGAAAATCTTGAGGTAAGTCACTTGTGATTATTTCTACTCCATAATATTGAATTATCATCGAATAATCCGACTAGATTACATGTTTTTGAGGTGTAAATTGGGAATTTAGACCTAGGGATATGAAAATAAGATTTGAAGATTTGGAGACTGAATTATTATCAGAATTTAGTAATTTTGGTATGGTTGGACTCGTGGTTGAATGGGTTGTCAGATTTTGTAATTTTTATCGGATTTCGAGACGTGGGCCCAGGGTCGGGTTTGGCCAATTTTGGGATTTTTGATGTAATTTGATTATTTTTGCATGGGCTTTGTTCCTTTAGTGTATATTGATTGTATGAATCTGATTTTGAATAGATTCGGGGCTATTTGACACCGAGTCGAGTGGCAAGGGCATGGCGGAGTAGATTTTCATCCGGTTTGAGGTATGTAATGATTGTATATCTTGTCCTGAGGGTATGAAACCCCCGATTTCCCATTTTATCACTATTTTGGAGTGGCGCACATGCTTGATGATGAGTGTGCGGCGTACACTGTTGGGGATTGTGACTTGGTCCGTCCCGTAGCGATTATTAAGTTGCGTATTTTGACTAGAAATCATATGATATTTTGTGCTTTAGAGATTATTACTTTATTTTGGGCCGAATGCCGTATTTGGACCTCGTGCCAAGTTGTTTGGACCCTTAGGGGATTTTTACTTCTATTTCCTCACTGCGTTGATTTAAGATTTGTACTATGTCATTCTATGTTTTACTGGCCTTTGAAACTCAATCTTATTTACTCCCTTTGATGCATAAAATGATATTTTGGGTGCAGCCCGATCCATATATATTCCTCACAACACAGGCCCTCGGCCTCACTCAGTTAAAAATCTCTCATATATATATATATATATATATATATATATATATATATG
>ML279347.1:13647-51587 GCA_005239495.1 Nicotiana undulata | reverse complement strand
AGTTAAAACCAACATAGAAAAGGTTCTGAGAAACCCTTAATTTTAAAAGGAAGCAAAACGTTTAAAACTGAAGATTTTCAGAGATTGAGTTGAGAACAGTGTAAAACATGAAGAAACAAGTTCAAATCGTTAGAAATACCAGAGATTCAAGAGGTTTAGGCAAAAATTAGGGTTTCATATGAAACCAGAGAAATCGTAGAACCTGCCGTGAAACTCAAAGATCGTGGTGGATATGGCGTGGTCGTGTCCAAACCCCACCGGAGAGGCCGGAAACAACCCAAGAAGGAGCCCCTCAGGAGCGAGTTGGCATAGCCCAGGACCTCAAGGGACTCAGAGATGAAGTGAACAAGAGAGAAGGGACATCATGGAGACTGGTAGTCAAAAGAGGTGAGACTAGAAGTAGCCGGAGAAAGCCATCAGAGAAGACAAAGAACCAGAAGGTTCTAGAGAGAAGGGGAGAAGAAGAGACAAAGAGAGAGAGTGAAGAGTCTCGAAATGAGACGGGGAGGGGGGGTTAGGTGGGAGTTAATTTAGGAAAGGGGAGATCTGGGTTGTTGATCTTATTTGATCAACGACTCAGATTTAATTAGGGATTAGGCCGGGTTGATTGAAGATTGGGCTGGGTATTTTAATTGGGATTTGGGTTGGGTATTTTAGGGGTTTAAATGTGGCTAGTATTTAAACAAAATAGGCTAGATGTTAAATACCCAACAAAATAGATAATTAATTAATTAAAATAGCCTATAATTATATAAAAATGAAATTAAGTTTAAATAAATGAAATTAAGGGAATTAAACAATATTAAATATAAAAATGACTAAATATCGAATTAAAATAACATAAAGTGTGCAATTGGGCTATAATTGCAAAGTCACTGTAATTAGAATTAAAGGATACCCAATTTGCTAATTTGTGAAATAATTGAATCCTAATGGACAAAAATGATTAAAAATGATATACCGAGTTGTGACACATTTCGAAATTATTTATAACATAATTTATGAATAATTATTAAAATATGAAATATTGAATAAACATGCGAATAATTTAATAAAAATAGGAAAAATGCTTATTATTTTAAATAGTGATTTTGAAAGCTTATACACAAGTTTGAAAATAATTTGAGGAAAAATTGGGTATGAACATCTACCCTATGGCTTGCTCATCTCACATATTCTTGAAGTTATGAAGGTTGATTTGGCTTCTCACCCAAGCACATTACCAGTACCTATGATAAGACAGCCTTTGCTATAATGAGTTACACTTTAAGTGACAATGGATGGGTCAGGTGTGCCAAAGTTGAAAGTGCGCCAGTACAAGTTGAAGCACCCACTGAACCAACAGAGCCTCAGTCGACTGCCTCTAACAATCTACAACAGATTCAACAAAATCTAGATGGGGTAAAACTCCTTCTTAGTGAAATGAAAGAACAGGTAGACAAAATCATGGAAGTCACCAAGGAAACAGGTACAGATGGCCGAGCTCAGGATGGATGTGGGAGCCACACGGAGGCAAGGGATCAAGGCATTCAACTCCATGACAGAAAAGATGGACAAACCCGCCAAAGAAATTGAAACCTCCTATGACTCCTTCTGCATCAAAGTGATAGTACCCTGAAGTACTTTCTGGGGAGGAACTAAGGCAGTGCGTGTGTGTCTTAAGAAATAATTTTTTGCTTGTTTTGTGACTTATCTTTGCATTAGTCTGTACGAACCATCACTCTATGCCTCTGCTGAAGGCATAACCTCTGCTACCTTAACTAGTTTGCCTATTAGCTATCTATTATCTACTATATATTGTTTGTCCATTTGCATTTTCTTTCCTTTTTGTTTGATGTCAAACATGGAGAAAAATCTAAAAAGTAAACCACATCAATAACTCAGGGGGAGCAGTGATGAGTACATCTAAGTAACAACTCAGGGGGAGCAGGCATCTCAAGTTATGAAAGGGAAGTATACTTTGTTTACTCTCTCTTGATTGTCATCATAATAGGGGGAGATTGTTACATCTAAGTTTCAATGATGACAATAGTGAAAATATAATAGTATCTATTTGGTTGTAGGAAGTTAAGAAGCATGCACCACTTCAAGGAAAGTCCTTGTGGTAAGGACATCATAAAGGAACAAGATCAAAGAGAACATGAACAATGCTAAATCAAAGGAAGTCAAACCATCAAAAAGGAAACCAAATCAGTCTCGTTGTTTCAGTCTCAATCAAAGGACATCGAGGTTGTCCCAACAAGGAAACATATCAAGTGCATCTCGAAAATGTTGGCCATACCTCAAGGACTATATTAGAAGATTGATCAACCAAATCGAAGCATCAAATCGCTCCATGAAATCCATACATGAAAGGGGAAGGACAAAAACGAATCCACCCCATCTCAAGTGCAGGATTCGGAGGCACCCCTTGGGTAAAATCTCTTAGAGTATTCTGTGCCTCATTCAAAGATCAATCTGCAACGGCTATTCAAACTCTCCTATAAGAAGACTGGCAATCCCAAGAATAAGACTCATGCAACTACACAAACTGTCTTCTAAGCCTTTCTAGTTCTTGGTACAAACAGTGTATTCTTGAGTCTACAAGTGTCATAAAAGATAGGAAGAGTTAGAACATAAAAAGAGAGTTGTGTCAACATTACAAAAACTACCGTTGCTGAATATCCTTGATGGTGAACGAACTAAAATTATCACTATTGTAACCTTTTATCAAAGATCTAAGAGAACTCTTGTGACCCAAGAGAAATTGGACGTAGGTACCACACCGGTACTGAACCAGTATAAAAACTATTGTGTATTGTTTATCTTTCAGTACACTTGGTTCAGTTCTAATTTAACTGTTCGTTGTCCGAAACCTAGTCGATTAATCTCACACTTGTCAATTTTTAATTGACTACAATATACATCTTCTTGTACTTTTAAATGGGACATCACCCCTATGTAATGTAACTAGCTAAGTTTTTAATAAAATTTCGTCTTTTAACCACAAAACCACAATTGGCAATAAAAAGATACTTCATAGACAAAAAATGCTTTATACAGATTAGCTATAATAATGGTAATCTAAGAGGTTTTCGACAAAGTTACTAAGAGCTAATAATCGCAAAACAGAGCACTCCCTCTGATTTTTTCACTGTGGTGACCTGCTTTCCTATAAAATATTACTCCCTTTGTTTTAATTTATGTCAATTTATTTGATTGTGTATGGCGTTTAATAAAAAGAAAAGACTTTTGAACTTATGATGTAAATGAGGCACATATATTTTGAGTGGCTATAAATTATTGCATAAAAGTGAATTATTTCTAAATAAGTAAATGTATCATTCTTTTTGACATGAATTAAACAAAAGAAATAAATTCACGTTAATTGAAAGAGAGGGAGTACCAGATATTTGATGGTATAATATATCCCCACACAAAATACATTATGATATGCATTGGACAACTTATGATTGACCTAAGCTCATACGCATTTATTGCAAAATTAATTGACATGGACTTCGATCGTATGGGATAGTTGGGGTGGGCACCCACGGGATTAATAAAGCTACATTGTAACGACCCGGTCCGTCGTTACGTAAAACCTTCATCATAATTATTTCTATTCACTTACTATAGATTGGTTATTCTGTTATTAATGTGTTAGAGTTGATAGGCTTGAAATCGGAATGGTTAAATGAGAATTCAGACACTTAGTCTTTAAAGAATAGCCTTAAAATGGGAAAAGTCAACTAAGAGTTGACTTATTGGTAAACGACCTCGGAATTCAAATTTTATGGCTTGGATAGCTTCGTTAGGTGATTTGGGACTTAGGAGTGTGTTCAGAATAATTTTGTGATGTCCGATATAGAATTAGGATTGAATTGACGAAAGCTGGTTTTTGGCGATTTCCGGACGGCAGTGGAAAATAGGCTATCGGGGTCGGAATGGAATTCCGACAGTAGGAACAAGTTCGTAATGTCATTTTGGACTTGTCTGCAAAATTTCAGGTCAATCGGAGTTGATTTGGATAGTTTCGGCATCAATGGTGAATTTGAAAAAATTTCAAAGTTCTTAGGCTTGAATCCTATGTAAAATTGGAGTTTTGATGTTAGTTTTGGTGTTTTGAGAGTGCAACTAAGTTTGAATGATGTTATGGGATATGTTTGTAAGTTTGGTTGGGGTCCCGAGGGCCTCGGGTGTGTTTCGGATGGTAAACGGAGTGTGTTCGGCCTTAGAAGATATGTTGTTGCTGCTGCAATTTCTGTTGCTGGTTTCCTTCTACGCGATCGCGGGAGGGTGTTTGCGATCGCGTAGGGTTAGCTGGGGAATAGCAGATTTTTGTCTATCGCGATCGCATGGAGGAGGTCGCGATCGCGTGAGTTGAGCAGGGTGTGTAGTGCGATCGCGTAGTGGAGTTCGCGATCGCATAGAGTAATTGGGCGCGTGAAGGAGCAGCTGATGGTGCATCGCGATCGCGTGGGCACGACTGCGATCATGTGAGGTTGTGTGAGGGTGAAGCGTGATCGCGTGCTTAAGGCTGCGATCGCGAAAGTCAAAGGACGTAACACTATGCGATCAAAGGGGCAAGGCTGCGATCGCAGTGCACAAATCACTGGGCAATTAAATAATATTTCCTCCGCGACTTAAACCCTTATTTCACCATTTGTGTACGGACAAGGAGCTTTTTGGACGAATTTTGAAGGAGAAAATCATTGGGTAGCACAGAGTTAAGTAATTTGATTATTAAAACTCGTTTATGGGTGATTATAGACCATAATCCCAGCCTTTAATTCATAAAAACAGTAGAAAAATATGATTTTGGGGCATGAGATTATGAGACCTTCAAGGGTCGATTGAGGGGTCAAACGGACTCCGATTTCGGTGTTCTTTATATGTACGGACTCGTGAGAATATGATGAACACTTTTCTGTAAAAATTTCTGAGTTTCGGGACGCGGGTCCGGAGGTCGGGTTTTGACCGGTTTCGGATTATTGAGTTAAATTCGATATTTTTCAATTGGAAATTATTCCTTAATCATATGTTGATGATAAAAATCTGAACTTGGTAGATTTGGAGCCTTCAGAGGTTGATTCGAGAGGCAAACGTATTGCGGAATACTTCCGAGCTAGTTTTGAGGTAAGTAATGTCTTGAAATCTTGTCCTGAGGGTATGAAACCCCGGACTATGTACCCTTTTACGGGTTTTGAAATGAAAAGGTGAAAACTTTGGAAACATCTTTCCTATTTAGGCGACTATTGAGTTGCGAAACCAAAATTTTAAGCTTATGCTTAATTAATATTTATATTTTATGATATGTTTTGGGCTGTAAGCCGTGTTTAGGGCCTAGTGCCGATCTGTTTACCCCTTGGGGGACTGTTTTACTATGTTTCCTCACTTGATATGTTGTGAATTACACTCAATCTTTTCCTGATAAATGGTTTTGACACTCAGAGTATTTTGATACTATTTATTGAAAAATGAAACACTGTTTTGGGTCGAGAACCCGATTTGTTTATGGCTTAAGGACTAATTGAAAGTGTCTGACTGAGTGATGTGAGGAGGCTTCCAGGCCTTATGAGTGATGTGAGGAGGCTTCCAAGCCTTATGAGTGATGTGAGGAGGCTTCCAGACCTCGAGAGAGAGATAAGAAGGCTTCCAGGCCTTATGTTATTATTGCGCTTGGGCTGTAGGAGCCCCTCCGGAGTCTGTAACACACCCCCAGTGAGCGCCGGTACCGAATGAGTGATGATAATTGCCCGCGGGGCTGATATTGAGTGATGATTGATACTGAGGGATGATTGATACTGAGTGATTGAGGGAATGCCTGAGGGCATCTGTTATGAGAGATGATTTTGGCCCGAGAGGCACTTTTATGATGATTCTACTATGTTTTCAAACTATGATTTACTTCGTTTTCGAACTGGTTTTACTGAGGATTTTATTGAGAGACACTGATGTTGTACTATTTTCAAGGGATTTTTGAGAACTGATTTTGAACTTATAATTTATGAATGCTACGTGGTGACTTGGTGTTTTCAAATCAATTCCAACCGGGAATTAACACTGTGATATTTTGTATTACGATCCAAAAAAAGATCGGGAAGAATTGGCAAATTTTTTTCCTGCAGTTCATTGTATATGAATAGATAAGATAAGTTTTTGTTGAAAAGATCAAAACTCTTAGGGGGCGATAAAGATGAAAAATATTTTTCAAGAAAATATTTTTTTGGAAAACAAGTAGTAATCTTATTCATTTTCTGGTATTTGATACGTAAATCAGGAAAAATATTTTTTCAAGAGTATTCACAAATAATTTTGATACAATAAGCATGAAGCCATAAACTTTCGAACCAACAACCTTCCGAATCCATAAATTTCATAAACTTCTGAACCGCAAAACTTTCGAAACCGCAAAATTTCGAACCCGTAAACTTTATAATTTCTAAACCCATAAACTCCGAAACACATAAACCTCCGAACTCATAACTTTGGAACTTATAAAAATTTAAACCTGTAAACCGAAAGATGAAAAAAGCAAAACTGAAAATATAAAAAAATATTTTTTCTCCGGGGGGACAGGGTGGTGGGTGGGGTGGGGGTGGCCGGAGGGGTGCAGAAAAAAAAAACAGAAATTAATAAATAAATAAAAAGTAAAAACAATTTTTTTTTTGCGGGTGGTGGGGGCGGGGGTGACGAAAAAAAAACTTTTTCAGAGAGAAGGCACGGGGGTGGGGTTAGGTGAGTGGGCGTGGGGTGGGTTGGTGAGTGTAAAGAATATGTTGGGAAGCTTGAGAAGGAGTTTTGGAAAATATTTTCCCTACTTTTGATAGGGAAAACATTTTCTTCCAATTGAAGGAAAATGAGTTGACGAGAAAATTATTTTCCAAAACATTTAAGCCAACCAAACATGAAAAAATTAAAAAATATTTTCCTTCGTACCAAACACACCCTTAGTCTAAGTATCTTATCCTCAAATATACACCAATAAATCAATACCTCATTAGCAAATCAAACTATTATCCTTCAAAACTATTTGAAGTAAATAATTTTCACTTGATCTAACTCATCATCTCTGAAGATTTGCTCATGGATTAAATGAATTCGTGATACACACGAGGTGTAAAAGTCAGCTAACAATTTGTGTAACCAACCCAACTTGTTCAATTGGAGGATTCAACGAGAAACATAATTAAAAATAGATCACGAGAAACATCTCAAAATTTTGGATTAATGAACAAAAAATATAACAAGCTAACAGGTTGGTTTTTAGCCCTTTTTTGGACTAATATAGGTACTTAACATCCAACTAAAAAACAAAGAAAATTGCTATAAATGGATATAGAGAAAAGATTATCTCTACTTCATTTTAACAAGAAATTGTTTGAATAATAGTATGAATTGTAAGGGTTCATCTTCCTTTACGAGAATTTCAAACAAGGCCTTGAGATTATAATAATCAGCATAATATATTTAGTACGTTTTTTGAGCGAAAAATAAAATAAAAGAGGTTCCTTCCGTTGAATTCACTACCTAATATAAACAAAGCATGTAAAGGTGGAGTGTTCCAAATACTATTCTCCAAAGCACTTGATTTCCCAAAAGTGTGCTAGAGAGTCTAAAAACGTGCTCGATTATTCAATTTTACCCGAAAATTGACACGCTCAATTTTGAAATCAAATGCAGCGGGGGTTCCAACTGCTGCCATAGACACACTCTAAAAAGGTGCCTATTTTTGTAGCTGGGTGTACGTGGCAGAGCTAGCTTAAAAAATCTACTGAATATGTAAAAATTACTCCATTTAGAATTCAATAATTTAAAACTATCAGGATCGTTGGGTTGAAATATGATTTATACCGATATAAGTTATATTGAGATAAGTTATGTTGAGTTATTGTTTATTCATTGTTTGGTATATTGTATTAAGAATGACAATGACATAATTTTTAAGAATAAGATATAAATTATACCGATATTAATTATCCCACTTTTTATAAGATATAAGTTTATACCACTATTATACCTTATTATAACTCTTAACCCATATACGTGCCTTGTTTCACATGCTGGTGGGCTGCCGTCCGTTTTTAACATTCAATTTGAGTTTTTTTTAATTGATTATTGACATTTGCAATTGCACGTGGTTCAACATCAGAGAAAAAATCACTCTATATCCTTATATATTAACCCAAAAAAAAACAAAAAAAACAAATCACTGACTCTCTCCATCTCTCTCGAGCTCTCGGCTGAGATTCTCAACTAATCCATACAGGTGTGCACTTCTTCTTGTATTCATCATCAGATTCACTACGATTTCCATAATGCATTCTCATGCCTCTGCTTTTTTGTTCTATCATTCGATTGATTTCTGTTATGTTTTTCTTTAATTTTCAGAATTCATACACTTAAAAGAAATATACATTTCAATTATTGCTTCTTAATCCCTTTTTTCTTGGAGCCGACATACATTTGCTCTTATCTTTTTTCCATTTGTAGTTATTAGTACTATTTCTTTTCGTCTACCCATTTCTGAATTTATTTCTTCATTTACCTATCGCTGTCACTAGTTTTAATGGTTGTTATTTTCACACAGCTCATGCTGTTTGTAAGTCTTCGATTTAGCTTTATCTCAATTCTCAATGTGGTTAACTATCCAATAACTTTTTTTTATATGCAACATTTGAGTATGTGATTTGTGATTATTTATTCATTTTGTACTAATTGGAGTGAATCTGTAGAAGAATGTGGAAGTTGAAGATAGCAGAAGGAGGGAATCCATGGCTACGGACAACGAACAATCATGTAGGTAGGGAAACATGGGAGTTTGATCCAGAACTCGGATCTCCGGAAGATCGAGCGGAGATTGAGAAGTTTCGCGAGCATTTCCACAAACATCGCTTTGAGCAAAAGCATAGTGCTGATCTCATTATGCGTTATCAGGTAAAAAAAAAGTCTAGTTCCTCCTAAGTAAATTAGCAGATGCATTTTGGCTCAAAAACTGCTGTTCTTAGTTTGCACGCACTAATGCACTAGGGGCGGGTCTAGGACTTTTGGCTAGCATCTCCTGTTAGTAGGGGAGGGCATCAAATCCGAAAAATCAAATTCCGAACCGAATGTAATTAATTTGGTATTTCGGTTTCGGTTTTTTCGGTATTTCGGTACATAAATTTTGGTATTTCGGTAATTCGGTTCGGTATACGGTATTGGATTTTTGATATTTCGGTATTTCGGTATACCGAAATAGTTTAGTTCAAGCCCAACTTTATTTTTATTTTTTAACCCAATAACCTTAAGCCCACACCCCAAAAGTCCAAAACCCCTATTAATTTAATATTTCTCGTATTACTACTAATATAACAAAAAAAGTGAAATTGATATCTTAAACTCTGAGTAGAGAAATATTTAGAATCAATAGAAAATGTTTCCTTCTCGATGACTTATTTTGCAAACTTAAAATTAAAAAGTAAGATAGTTACTTCTATTTCAATTTGAGTATTTAGCTAACATTCATTTGGATAAAGACCATTTAATAAACAGATTCATTTCGATACTAGCTGTATTGGTTTCAAAAGTTGAAGAGCTACAGATTTGAATAAGCAGAAGCCTCGTAACATAGATTTGGTTTAAATCGAAACCGTACCGAACCAAAATAAGAAATACCGAACCGTACCGAAATATTTGGGTACGGTATTTGGTATACACATTGATAAACCGAATACCGAAATATCGAACCGAAATTCTTAAATACCGAAGCGAAGTACCGAATGCCCACCCCTACCTGTTAGTCTTACTATACAAATCTTAATGTATAAGTTTATTTTTTAATACCTTTGTGTTTTCTATGATTTATATAGTTTGACAGTAAACAATATGCTGTAAGAAAATTACACAAAAGGAAATTTCGAAGTAACTTAACGCAAATGGCAACATTTACCCAACATTAACTGTATAAGGTTTTCAGTATTTGGGAGGGGGTGTTGAAAAATGCAGGTATGTTAATTGATTTAGAGGGTAGAGGGGCGGACCCATTATTTACCGTGATAGTTATTTTTTGGGTTATAATAAAAAGTATGATAATATATTTTTCAGAAGTTTAGGGACGCATAGCCCGTCCTTGACGCTCTGTACGTCCGTCTATAGCCCGCATAGAGGTGTCAGCTTCAGAGAATAATGGATGTGTTGTGTTTATCTTGTTCAAGTTCTCTGTGTTTTGTTTACATTTTGAAAAGGGATTGATTTGCTTTACATGGTGGAGGAAAATACAACCACGCCGGAGCAATTTCTTTGTTGACTTTGATCTTGTAATGGACTTGATTTTATTTTTGGGTCCGCCTAATCCAGATTCGCACCACGTAAGACCCATTAAAGGGGGAAGCGCTCCCTACGAGTATTTTTTTTTCCATACTAAGGACTCGAATTGGAGACCTTCAATGGACTTGATTGATCATTTTTTTCTGTCAACTAACTCCCTGTTTCTATTCCTGCTATGCTCAATTGTACATCATTGTATATGATCTGCCAGTTTTTGTACTTGGTTGCTCTATTGCTTATGGATAATTAGTGCAACTTTAATGTGAAATTATGGTGCCTTTGCTTTCAACTTTGTTCAAAACTGCATGACTTAAAGATAAAAAGTCTCTATAGTTGACATTTAAACGAGAAGTAATTAGGACAACAATAATGTGGTCTGTGTTTAAACTGTTGCTAACTGTCTAACTGGCGCATTTTGTTCTACAAGGATGGGCATAGAATCTGTCAAAAGGATTAAGACTTGACTAATGAAAGTTTTTTCTGGTTTTATTTTTATATTAGTATAAGAATGATTTTATGAGTTGGCAATTGTTCAGCTTCTAAGACTGTCTTATTTGAAAATTTTCAGCTTTGTAATCCATGTCAGGTTGTTGATGAATTGGAACTAGTGACTAATATATGTATGATATTTTCCTGAGTTTTATGTATGTACATCTCCAGTCACTCTCTTCTATGCGTTTCTGCTCGTTTGTTTTGTTGTTGGACTCCTGGATTCCTTGAAATATTATGTTAGAGCCATGAACTTTTAATGATTAACTAGCAATGTGTCAGAAACTAAATATCTTTTATACTTTTTGCATATTTGGTTTATAGGGTAAGTAATGGGACAATTGGTCTGCAAGAAGACTTTTCCCCAAATGAAGTGCACTCCCTCCGTCCCAATTTATGTGGCACTTTTCGCTTATCGAGAGTCAATTTGACTAATCTTTGAAGCTAAATTGAAACAGATTAACTCAATATTTGAAAATTAAAATTTGGAGGCAAGGGAGGGGTTAAAAAGTTGTACAGGCTAGCCAAGGTGCGTGAGAGGAAAGCCCGTGATCTAGACCAAGTGAGGTGCCTCAAGGATGAGGACGGCAGAGTATTGTTGGACGAGACACTTGTTCATCGGAGATGACAAACTTACTTTCATAAACTCTTGAATGAAGAGGGGGATAGGAACATTGTGCTAGGTGACTTAGAACAATCCGAGAGTCGTCGGGACTTTGGGTATTGTAGGCGTATAAAAGTTGAGGAGGTAGAGGAGGCTATACATAAGATGAGCAGGGGAACAACGACCGGGCCAGACGAAATCCCGGTGGAATTTTGAAAGAGCATGGGTGGGGCGGGCTTGGAATGGCTAACTGGGTTATTTAATGTCATTTTCAGGACGAAGAAGATGCTTGAGGAGTGGAGATGGAGTACGATGATCCCATTGTATAAGAACAAGGGTGATATGCAACAACTATCGGGGTAATAAGCTACTGAGTCATACTATGGAAGTATGGGAGAGGGTGGTGGAGCAGAGGGTGAGGAAGATTGTGTCTATCTCAGAGAACCAATTCGGATTTATGCCAGGGCGTTCAACTACTGAAGGCATTCGCCTTGTTAGGAGGTTGATGGAGCAGTATAGGGAGAGGAAGCGAGATTTACATATGGTGTTCATCGACTTAGAGAAGGCTTACGATAAAGTGCTGAGGGAGGCGTTGTGGAGATGTTTGGAAGTTAGCAGCGTTCCTGGCTATTCAAGACATGTACGATGGAGCTAAGACTCGGGTGAGGACAGTGGGAGGGGACTCTGAACACTTTCCGGTTGTGATAGGGTTGCTTCAGGGATTAGCCCTTAGCCCATTTTTGTTTGACTTGGCAATCGACGCGCTGACGCGTCACATTTAAGGGGACGTGCAGATGACATTGTACTGATTAACGATACGTGAGGTGGTGTTAACAAGAGGTTAGAGGTTTGGAGGCAGACCCTGGAGTCTAAAGGTTTCAAATTGAGCAGGACCAAAACAGAATACTTGGAGTGCAAGTTCACTAGCGCGACTCAGGTTGTGGACAAAGACGTGCGGCTTGATTCACAAATCATTCCTAGGAGAGAAAGTTTCAAGTACCTTGGTTCTGTTATACAAGGGAAAGGGGAGATCGACGAGGATGTCACACATCGTATTGGGACGGGATGGATGAAATGGAGGCTTGCTTCCGGTGTTCTGTATGGTAAGAATGTGGTCAGACCGAATATGCTATATGGGGCGGAGTGTTGGCTAGTCAAGAACTCCCATGTAGAGAAGATGAATGTGATTGGAATGAGGATGTTGAGATGGATGTGTGAGTATACCAGGTTGGATAGAATTAGAAATGTAGTTATTTGGGACAAGGTTGCGTGGCCCCTGTGGAGGATAAGATGCGGGAGACGAGGCGTAGATGATTTTGGCATGTTAAGAGGAGAGGCACAGATGCTCCGGTGAGGAGGTGTGAGAGGCTGGTGTTGGAGGGCCAACGGAGGGGTAGAGGCAGGCCAAAGAAGCATTGGGGTGAGGTGATTAGGCGAGATATGGCGCTGCTCCAGCTTACTGAGGACATGACCATAGATAGGAAAGTGTGGAGGTTGAGAATAAAGGTAGAGGGTTAGGTAGCCGAGTGTTGTCCTTGTTTGTCATAGTAGCTTTGTTACATCTCTTAGCGTCCTTCGGGTTCTTCCTTTTATCCCTAATTGTTGTTATTTCTTATTGCTGCCTTGTTTCGGTTTTCTGTTTGCGTTACTTAGTGTTAGTTTTATATTTTCGCTTTGGTTGTCAGATTGATTTGCTTGTTGTTGCCCCTTCCCTTTTTCCTCCCTGAGCCGAGGGTCTACCGGAAACAGCCTCTCTGCCTTTTAAAGGCATGGGTAAGGTCTGCGCACACTCTACCCTCCCCAGACCCTACTTGTGGGACGACACTGGATTTGTTGTTGTTGTTGTAAAAACTATACAAAAGTACTATAAGTTGCATTTTTCTCATGTCAGTTTGTTGAAAAAATACATCTTAAAATGAGGGTCAAAGTTCACATAGTTTGAATCTCGGAAAGTGAAAAGTGTCACATAAATTGGGACAAAGGGAGTAGGATATTTGATTTCTTTGTCTAACAAAGTAGAAAAGTTGCATTAGGTTGAAAGTTAATGTAAAAATAGTCTAACTATGATGATCCTCTTAATAGGGCCTGTTAGAGCACAATGAATTTAGAGGGTGTAGTTGCAGTTGATTGATTGCAATAAAGTGACTTCCTTTTTTTTTTTTTTGATAAGGTGTGACTTTCCTTTTCCTTTACTTTATTGTGATTTTTTGAAGAACTGTGTTTTTTGATTTGTTGACGTCCAAAAATTGTTCCAGGGAATTTGACAGAAGACCAAAAAGGTGTTGTAGGCTGTGATAAAAGTATATAATCTATCTGTCTCTACTTTCCGATTAGTTTATCATAGGCACACACCAAAACAGGAAGAAAAAAAAGGGGGAAGAAGAAAAAGAAAAGCAAACTCTCGAGTCTCTTTCCGCTCATGATATTTGAGAAAATATGGGGCAGAATGTCTTGCTGAGCAATGTTTGTTAGAAAATCTCTAGTGACTTTGACACAGTACATTGAAAGGAGAAGTTAACAATCTAAAGATAACCTCCTGATTTGAATTGACTAGAAACATTATCAGTATAGCTTTCATGTTTTCATTCTAAGCTTTATTAGCTGGATTTGATTAAAAGGAGGATGAGGAACGAACACAATGGTTTGACTTCGAGGATCCTGATGGCCTGCATCAATAGAATATGGAACTATCAAATCACGGGTGACTCGCTTTATCTGGATGGGAAGAATTGTTTAATCGGCATTTCTTTCCTTCCCTAAATCGATCTACTAGTAGGTAGTGGTAGGAGAGATCCATTATGATGGGATGAATCATTTCTCGAATTTCATTTAGTTTTAGTTTTCGGCAAGTTTCTTATCAACTGTGATGAAAAGACTAAACGATGTACCTTTTATCAATAAGAGAAAATTATTACTCTCTATTTCAATTTATATGGGTAGTTTGACTGGCACGTAGTTTAAGAAAGATTGGAAGACTTTAGGACTTGCGGTCTTAAATATGTTACAACATTTGTGTGGTTATAAGAATTTCGCAATTTGTGGTCTTAAATATACCATAACATTTATGTGGCCATAAGAGCTTCTCATTGAAGGTAAAATTGAGAAGTTCAAGTTAAATTGTTTCAAATGCAGAAAGGTACTATTCTTTTTTGGAATGGATTAATAAGGAAATAGTGCCATTTTCTAGGAATGAGGGGAGTATGTTGTACCATAAAATGTAATGGATTTGGAAACTGAAAATCAGTTGTTCATAGCAGTTTTATTTTGAGTGTAATCTCCCTAGTGAAGGGCTTATTTTTTTATATTTTGCTTTCTTTTGGGAGAATGCAAAATAAGATATCCCTTATGTATTGCTTTACAGCTGTTTGGTTTCTTGGTAATCACATTGTTCATAACCTCTTTTAGAAGTTGATGTTTGTGAACAATTGTACTCCTCCTCAATTTGCTTGGTGGTGTTTGACTAGACACGAAATTCAAAAAAAGGAAGACTTCTGACATATAAGCTAAATATACATAAAATACCAAAAATAAGTTTGCATCCACAAGTCTTATCAATTCCTAGCATGTCATTAAGGGTGAAATATAATATGTGCATTAAATAGTTTCTAAATATAGAAAGGTGTCAATCTTTTCGGGACAGGCATAAAATAGGAGAATACCGAACAAATACAACTTATCCCTCGAGTATATGTCCATTTTCCCGTTCATGTCATCATAGTTTCCCCCTTTTCTTTTGCTTTTGTATATCAGCTATCAAAGGAGAATCCAGGAGTTACTATTTTGCCCCAAGTCAAAGTACAAGGCAATGAAGATATTACAGAAGATACTGTAGCTACCACGCTCAGAAGAGCACTAAGTTTTTATTCCACTCTACAAACTCATGATGGTCATTGGGCTGGAGATTATGGAGGGCCGATGTTTCTAATGCCTGGCATGGTACATGTTTCTATTGCTGCTACTTGCTGCCTAACTTTAAGAGATACTTCTAATTGTCTTATCCCCTATAATTGGGTCATAATTTCTGTTTTACGATTTTATTTTGTTTTCTTTTATATCTTTAACAGGTTATTGCTCTATCTGTCACGGGGGCCCTCAATGCAGTATTAACAAGCGAACATAAACGTGAAATGATTCGATATCTTTATAACCATCAGGCAAGTATAGTCATTTTGATAACACTAGCATCTCTGCTTTTGTTTTCAGTTTGCTGATTATATTTTGTTGAACTTTTTCCTTCACCATTCACATCTTGGAGCTGGGCGAAAAAGCTTTTGTCTTAACAATGTTGAATTGCAGAACAGTGATGGTGGATGGGGCTTGCACATTGAGGGCCACAGCACCATGTTTGGTTCTGTTTTGAGCTATGTTACTCTAAGGTTACTTGGAGAAGGAGCTAATGATGGAGAAGGGGCCATGGAGAAGGGCCGTAAATGGATTCTGGATCATGGTAGTGCCACGGCCATTACATCATGGGGGAAAATGTGGCTCGCAGTTCAGTAACTTCTAGATCTCAGCTTTTTGGTTTGAAAGCATGTCTTTTAGATAGATGAATAAATTGTATATTTTAATAAACTTTATATTCCTTCATAAATTAATATAAGGTGCTTGGAGCATTCGACTGGTCTGGGAACAATCCACTCCCTCCAGAAATATGGCTTCTTCCCTACTTCCTTCCAATTCATCCTGGTTAGTTTCACTATCATTTCTTATATTACTTTTTAACATCTTACATTTGTTTCTTTTTGAAAAATCATTACCTGTAATAGAATAATGGGAAAATTAACCTATTCAGTGAATGTGGCAAAGTGGATAAACGGGCGAAACATAAGCTCATTACTAATGTCTTCGTAAAAATAAATTTTGAAACAAAACAGGTTGGAGGATATAATATTTTCACAGGAAAAACTTTTTTTTTGTGTCATCACTCACTGCGTTTTGTCATTTTTGTGTTAGTTATTGGTGCCTTTGTTGCAATAATGCTAAATAGTCAAATCATGGTGTTAGCTGTATTATGAGCATTTCAATGCATTGCTGATTTTGTTTCTCAAGAATATATGCTTCTTGTCTTTTCTAAGAAATGGAAACTCTTGTTTCATCCAATTTTTCAGGAAGAATGTGGTGCCACTGCAGGATGGTTTATCTTCCTATGTGCTACCTGTATGGTAAAAGGTTCGTTGGCCCAATCACGCCAACAGTTTTATCTTTGAGAAAGGAGCTCTTTACAGTGCCTTATCATGAAATAGATTGGAATAAAGCACGCAATGAGTGCGCAAAGGTTGGTAGGAGCAGTAATTTGCGCGTGTTTATTTACCGCTTTTCCGCTTCTGTTCTGGACAATCTTGAGAAGATTTAGAAACATCCAACTGTAACTAAACCATGATAATATAGATCGAGCTAATATGCAACAACTTGCGAAATGATCATCATCTCATACACATTGTAAATCTACCTAGAAGTAAACCCCGGTGTCGTTAAAGGTGAAAAGCAAAGAAAACGCCAAGATCAGCTTTTAGCTTGTAGTCCCACAAGTGGGATCTGGGGAGAGTAGTGTGTACGCAGACCTTACCCCTACCTTTAAGAAGGCAGAGAGGCTATTTCCGTTAGACCTTCGGCTTAACCGAGTGACTGATGATCACTTTAGCTATAAAAAAATATGTAGTTACTATTTTTCAAGATTAGAATGTTAGTTTCTTAAGAAGTACTAGCATATTCATTAACAGTGTCTCTTAATAATTAATAAAATTACTTAGCTATATTGACAGTTTAATGTCGCCCTCTTCAAGTCGAAGTCTATGAGCAGGGGCATGCTTTAGTTCCTTACTGTTTGACTAAATTGCTGCCTAAGAGAGGCGAAGCGCAGAGCTTATGCTACACCGCCTAAGTCATTCTTTTAAAACACTAAAACCTACCATGTAGGGTTTTTGCCCTTTCTCTTTTAATCTTCACAAACACTATTATTCGATGCTTTCATTTGGAAGAGTAACTGCGGATGTCTCCTTTTAACTTCAAAGAGTGGGGAATAAACAATAATTATTGCACGTCAGTTCTAAACCAGTTGGGGTCGATCTTACCAATCCCCACTGTCCATTTCTCCCATTTAAATTCATTTGAGGTCAACATTATACAAAATAAAAATAAAAATGAAAGTACTAGAAGTTTTCTATATTATACTGGCATAAGAATCTATAATATGATCAAAAGGCTCCTAGAAAGCATAGGACCTAAAGTAAACATATTAACATGACGAAAACATACTCCCAACTTATTGGTATCACGTATATAAATATTTTTCTTCTATTGTGCCCTATCTTTGCTAAGTCAGAAATTGTAGGTCTTTTGAGCAATTTTCTTCTATATGATTTTAGGTCTACGTTGTCCCCTTTTAACACCTTTGTTCACCATGGTTTCACACCAATAGACTAGTGTATCAGAGGTTGGTGCACAACATCATCAAACCAACTCAAGCGACCTCATCTCATTTATCCTAAATGTGTTTAATTTGCACCTTGTGACGAATGTCGTCATTTTTAATCTTGTCTAATATTGTTTGATTGCACATCCATCTTAGCATCCGCATCTCTACGACACTCATCTTGTGGTTGTGTTGAACTTTGGCAGCCCAACATTCACTCCCATATAACACATAATACTTCACTTTTCTTTCTCTTTTTTCCCTCCTCTTCCTTAGCTCTCGGCTTCCGACTAGGGCCAAATGAATGGCCTTTGGTTTATAAAGGTTCTGTGGAGAATCTGACAGCTATCAAACCATTAAAACGCTTTATTCCAATTTGTGTCTGCATTATGTGCTATGGCCCACTAATTCACTTCTTTTGTCATTTGTTTTTGGCAAAATGACACAATTGCCACCTATCTTTTGGGTTTACTAGAATACTTACTCAGATGCCACTGTTATAATAAAACATAAACACAAAGATCAAGCATATATTCTTGTAATAATGTACAACATTGTTCAAACCAGATTGATAGCCGTTGATGGTAATGTCATTGAGAGATCTTCTGTCCATGCATACTTGTGAAAATTAATCCTTTCGTGGCGGTAAAAAGGTCTGGAATTATATTGGGGCTCCAGTAAACATACTAAGAAACTGAAACGACAAATACGAATTCCTATTCTTGGAAGGATAAAAAGTCCTTATCTTGTTTGCAAGGAACTTCAAACTTGGATTTCTTGGACTTCTTTGACGACTTGGGCCTTTTGACTTTGTACAATTGGGCTTCTTGTACTTGAAGGCTTGAAGCAAGTTCACATGTATGAACTTGGCAAATAACTTGATCTTGGCAGCCAAAAATAATAAGACCCATTGTAGCTTCATCGTCTGCATCACTAAGACATTTGGATTGCAACTTATACTGTTTTTCCTTTTCTGGTTTGTATCTTCCGTTACTTACCTAAACTCTCTGCAGGAAGACCTTTACTACCCGCACCCTCTAGTACAAGATATCCTGTGGGCTTCACTTCACAAGGTTGTGGAACCTATTCTGATGCATTGGCCAGGGAAAAGATTGAGAGAAAAAGCTCTCCGCACAGTGATGGAGCACATTCATTATGAAGATGAAAACACCCGTTACATATGCATAGGACCTGTAAACAAGGTATTGGTCCTGAATTTCCATTAGTGAAGGTCTTTGTTAATCCACACACTATGGTAATTGTCTTTCTAAACTACCTAGCTATAAGATTTGATGATCCTTTCCAAAATTGTGTCAAAATACAGTTTGCATACGCTTTTCTGTTCTGAAGCATTTATTTAGCTTTAATTCCTTGCATTCAATCTTAGGCCTATGAGTTATCTATTTGGCAACTCTTTTATTCTTCTGTTGTTTGTCTGCATGTTTCAGTTGTTCCTGATAGATGAATAATATGGAGTATAATCTTCCTTTGTTTCCTGAAAAAACTGACCTTTCATTTGCAGATTTTAAATATGCTTTGCTGCTGGGTTGAAGATCCTAGTTCAGAAGCTTTCAAGTTGCACCTTCCACGAATTCATGACTATATGTGGGTTGCTGAAGATGGCATGAAAATGAAGGTCTACAAATATAAGTTCCCAGTTTTAACGTTTGAAATATGGGTTTCTTAATGTCCTACATCAGTTATACTGGTGTTGGTCATTTATAAGCCTTGTTTTCTGTTTGTCTGATGATATATAGATGATATGTTGTCATATTGCAGGGATACAATGGAAGTCAATCTTGGGATACTTCATTTGCAATTCAAGCAATCATTGCAACAGAGCTTGGCGAGGAATATGGTTCAGCATTGAGAAAAGCGCATTCATTCATAAAAAATACACAGGTAAAACCTTTTCTCTGTCATATCATCTATGGCGTGACCTGCCATATTAGTTTCTTGATTTTTACCTCTGATATTGATCTAACTTGCAAGTTCCTTCCTTTGTTTTGAAGGTGTTAGATGATTGCCCGGGCAATCTAGATTTCTGGTACCGTCATATTTCAAAAGGTGCTTGGCCCTTTTCAACTGCAGATCACGGATGGCCCATTTCAGATTGTACTGCAGAGGGACTTAAAGTAAGAATTTGTAACAAGTGTTCCCAACCCATTGATATGTTTCTATTTCTGCTAACCTAAGTGAGTGTCTACCAGGCTACTCTTCTATTATCAAAACTACCATCAGAGATAGTCGGTGATCCATTGGATGCAAAGCGTTTCTATGATGCTGTAAATGTTTTGCTTTCTTTACAGGTAATAGCATTCTCCCCTTATTTCATATCATTTTCCATACGTCTTTGTGTATGGACTTTGCATTGCACTTTACTTGAAGGCTGCATTTTGTGGGTAAACAAACTGACAATTGCAAGAGTGGCTTCAATATTTTTCTTTGATGCTTTTAGGTTCTCAATTGCATCCCCAAAACGCTTAATGTGATGGCTGGATGTTAAGTTTGGATTTTATGCATTCTGGCAGAAAAATAAGCTAAATTTATAATTTAGAGGCTTTTGTAAGTAAGCTAAATTCATGTTGAGCATCATGTTTTAGGCATCAATGTTCTAAAGAACTAGTAGCTTAAAATGTGTACTAGGAGCTGACAGAAAGCCTCTACTTTGGTCGTTTTATAGTTATGACAACTGAAAAAGGATAGGAGGCATTTGCAGAGTTTTTTCCCCTGGCTTCTGTACTTATTCTAATAAAACACAGGAAGAACGCCTGCTATGATTTTTTCAACTGTGCTTGCAGATAAATTACTGTAACCTGGCCTAATTTGGTTTCTTAAAAGCTAAATCAAGCTAACTTGTTTGACTTGAAGCAGGATTGCTTTCCAAACTCATGCAGTAGATAACTTGGATACCAAAATCCATTTGTAATTTAGGTTGTTAGACATTCCATTAACTTCATGTAAAAGTAAAACAACTTATACATTAGTTCCCACCTCCCAAGGTAGTCTCACATAAAATAGATCTCTGCTGCCCTCTGCATTACACAAGCTCTGTATTTTTCTTGTCCTTTCGTACCCCCTCCCCCCTTCCCACTATTCTCTGTGTGTGTGTGTGTGTGTGTGTTTGTGTGTCTGTATTTTGCTTATTATCTACTTATCTGTTAAACATTCTGCATGTGCTATTGATATGGGATGGGTGTAGTTCCAGATTGCAAATGATTGGGAGTGAAAAATGATACTGCTGGGACTAGTGACAAAAAGAGATTCCTTTGGATTAGAATCTGAAGATTCTGATTTGAGGCATCTTCTGGTTTCTCAAGTCATTCAGAATATCTGCAACATCATGTTCTGGATATGAGAATGATCTGCATCTTGTGGCTTTTCTATGTGATTGTATATACTAGTTCCGATTCAGGTGTTGAAATTCCAAAAGTTTGCCTCTGGTCTCATAATGCAGAGAACTTTAGAGTATGTCTTTTTCGGAGTGAGCTCTAAGCAAATTAACTTGCAGTTTTCCAACCAGTTGATAGTGAGCTTACTTTAGCAACATCTCTAGGTCCTTTCCTCAAAGCCAGCCGAATAAAATCTATGCCTTTCTGAAGTTCTAAAGACAATTTCTTGTTATTGTTTGGTCTTGTTGTTCCTGAAAGTGCAGTCTTGGGAATCACTGAGAAAACTTTTTGCTGGTATGTGTGCAGAATAGTGGTGGTGGCTTTGCAACATATGAGCTATCGAGGTCATATCCGTGGTTAGAGGTATTTCTTTTGAAAGTTAACATTTGGTTTCTTGTTACCCTGTAGAAAATATTTTCTTCCATGTCACTGGTTTTACGCTTTTACACATATAAACATTTTTGTCACCTTGGTGGAGTCATGTACACCAGATTATTCAATATGATTCTGCTCATGCTTAGTAGGATAGCAGTTTTGTTTTTCACTTCTGAAGTCATTTCTTGCTATGAAAGAAAAAGAAAATTAGTTAATATTTTTCTTCTTATTTTGCTTGGGGATGTTCAGATTCTTAATGGCTTCTTTCTTTATTGGTCTTATTAACATCCACTAGAATTATGGTCCCCTTTATTTCTTAAAATGTTTTTACGACTATACTCTGCCCACAAGTCTCACTATTATGGTAAAACCTGGTGAAATGCTAATGTTGAGCCACCAGTATGGCGCAGTGCTAGTTGGTCCAACTTATATGTAGCTAATCTTCATGCTATTCAAAATAAAAAGAATGAAAAATAAAAAACTATGTAGAACTTTTACAGCTAAGACTAGGGTTGATTGCTTATTGGACTACAAGTTAAGAGCGAATCACCAAGCGGGTCTTGTTTGCTCACGCGGAGTAAATCATGAAAATTGGGTTCAATTGGTCATCTATTGCTGCAGTAGGACCTTCTACTTAATGCTTGTGTCCTTGTTAACCTACTTTTCTGCTTCCTTTAGCTAAATACATTAGTGTCATAGACCACACTAGACACCCATCTACCATTTTGCCTACTCTTATTTGCACATAAGGCTGGCTAAACGGGCTGGGAGCCCGCGGGCTAAACGGGTCGGGACTGTTTGGCCCGCGGCTGGTGGGCTCGTGCCGGTCGTGGGCTAGTATTACCATTTAGGACCGTTTGGACCGGGCCTGTTTGGCCCGCCACGGGGCCGGTCGGGCCAAACGAGCCCAAAAAATTTATTTTTTAAAGAAAGAGTCGTTGGCCCGACAGCCAAATGATGAAAAAGTCTTTATTTTTTACTATAAATACCCCCTCACTTCTTTCACTTTTCTTACAAAATCAATATCAATCTGTCAAAATCTCTCTCTAATTTTCTTAACACTTGCTACATTGTTTAATTTATTAAAAAAATAGTGAAAAAATTGTGCGGTTGCTACAATTTCTTACTTTATCAAAAAGAAAATAGTGAAAAAATTGTGAGTTTGCTACTATTGCTTACTTTATTCAAAAAAATAGTCAGAAAATATTGAGGTTGTTAGAATTTGTGAAAATATTGTGAAGTTGGTGAAATGGAGTCTTCATCGATAATCAATTTTCTACAAGTTATTCGTCAATTCGGTAAACTCGTTCCAACTCTTAAGTCTTATTACTATAGTTTTGTTTGTTTTGTTTAGTTGCTATTACTTGATTAATTAAGATGTCTTCCTTAAGAAATATTTTTAGGCACGGTAAAAGTAAGGATAAGGTAAAATCTAAGACTGGCGAAACTAGTGGTACTGCTCTTCCTCCTCCTCTCTCCCGGCTCCCCGATCCAAACCCCGTAGCCATCCTGCACCTGCTATTCTTGATACAGATAATAATTTATTACAATTTACCGACACTGAATTTTTCATAATATGGCACCCTGTGATTTTTTCGACCATGAATTAGTGAATGCTCCCCACATGTGGGATCTCGCTGGGTTGTTGTTGTTGTTGAATTAGTGAATGCTCGCTACACTAATGATTATACTACCAATAGTAAAAATGATGATGAAGAAATTGATTTTGATGAAACTCAACCGAACGATGATACACACACTAGTCATGCTTATGATGTTGACCCAACTAGTGATAACACTGCTAATCTTAATGATGACCCAAGTGATACTCTCGTTACTACCCCTACTTTTCCAGAGAACCTATCAAATGGGCGAAAACATCTCTTGTTTGGCATTTTTTACTCAACTAGCTGAAAAAAGTAAGGCTAAGTGTGGTCAAGAAAAAAAATGCACCAACGCGGTCGGGGATGGGAGCTTTGGCTAGACACAAAGCTAAACACCCTAATGATAACGCCAAATATCTTCTTATGAAAGCTCTGGCCGAGGGGAAAAGTGCACCTTGTCCTAGTCATACTGACCCTAGTGGTACTAGTTCAAATCAATTCCAACCGGGAATTAACACTGTGGTATTTTGTATTACGATCCAAAAAAAGATCGGGAAGAATTGGCAAAACTGATAACTCTTATGTGCTTACCCTACCGTTTTCCTTCTGACCCTATGTTTGTGCATTACATTAGAAAAATTTATAATCCTACTTATAAAGGTTTTCTTTGCACAATCGTAAAGAGCGATATTTATAAATATAAGCATGAATATGAACAATATTTGCGCTACCTATTTACTCATATAAATTTTCGTGTTGCTATTACAACTGATATTGGTAGAATTAACAACGAGTGTGATTACCTTACTGTTACGTGTCATTGGATTGATGAGGATTGGATAATGCAAAAACGCATAATTGCTTATAGAATAATTGCATACAGGGCAGTTTATTGCTAGCACAGTTACGGATTTTTGCAAATATTTTTGCATTAGTGATAAAATAATGTTTGTTTCAATGGATAATTCTACTAATAACACAAATGCTATAGACTTGCTTATCACTACGCTAAATCCTGCATTTAGTAACATTTTTCATGTTAGATGTATTTTTCATATTTACCATTCAACTGCGGATGATGGTATGAGAATTTTAAATATTCAAATTGAAAAAGGCCATTTAGCCCAACGGCTATTTTTGAAACTTAACCGTAGGACCAGCGGCCATAATCTGAAAATTGTTTAAAAAATAGCCTAAAATGTTTTTATAGCCGTTGGACCCATTTAGCCAGTTTGGATTGCAGGCCCAGCCCGTTTAGCCCGGGACCATGAACTAGTGGACCCGGTTCCGGGCCAATTCCTACAAAAAGCATGTTTAGTCCGGGACCGTTTGAACCATTTGGTTAGGTACCGGGCCTGCGGCCCGCGAGACCGGCTTGTTTGGCCCGTTTGTGCCCCGTCCCGACACACTTGCCGGCCTTATTTGCACATTAAAGGTATCTTTTAAATTCTGACTCTTTAGCCCACATTAGGAGATTCCTTTAATGCTGCCCTCCATGGGGTCGCTTACCTTTTTATCATTAGTTAATATGCCAAGACATTTCAAACTCTTTGGAGAATTCAAAGATGCTTTGGTTATTTTAAGATATTGATGATAATTTCTTTGTCGTGTAAAAAGACAATTTCTCTTTCTTGACAAAGATGAGTGATACACGTTTCCTCTTTTTCCGCCTTCTTTTGTGCTTGGAACTCTGCCAGCTAAATCTCGAAAAGAGTATTTGTCTTGAAATATTGCTGTCAGTAAATTTTAATTTCAACTTTATCAAAAAGGTTATGCTGTTTAGGCGTGTTAATACCTTTGTATTTAGGATTTTACCTAATCACTTTTTGTTGAAAATAATATTTTACAAGACATTTGAGTTCTCTTGCTGTGTCTTCTCAAGGGTGGTAGCCTATGTTGCTCGGACTCTCCAAAAATGTCACCGGGTGCGTAAAGTAGTGCATTTTTGGAGAATCCGACACGGGTGCGGCAGTATTTTGGAGGGTCCACGCAACATAGGTGGTAGCTTATGCTTAAAAATGGATACCCCATTTCTCTTCTTGGTAACATGCAGAAAAGAATCCAAAGGAAAAAGAAAAATGTATCCCCATTGAAATTAAATTGAAAAATTACTTTAAAATCTTTAAAAAAATTCTTAAAACATAAGTAAAAGTCACCTTTTCTCAACCAAAAAAAATAAAATTAAAAGAATTTTTTATTTGTAAAAAAATATAGTTTGAGTAATGAAAAGGAGTATTAGTTTCCCTCATCCAGGTTTCCTGAATCTTGTTCCCCCTAAGTAGGGTTGAAAGAACACTGTGAATTGGGTCTTATTATTCTCATTTTCTCGGAGCTTTTCTTTACTGAAAATTATATTTAGGTTTGTTTAACAATATAGAGTGCTTTAGCACTGTTACCTGCCTTGCGTGGCTAGCTTGCTGGTTTATCCCATACTTTTCCTTCACAGTATATACTTGTGTGCTTTTCTTTTTTTTTTTTTTTTTTTTAAATTGCAATGAGAGTATTTGTTGAAGACTTCTTATCAAGATGAGGTTGCTTGTAACAAGTTCAAATTATGCAATTTAATCTAGAATTTTGCCGTTAGTATAGTTGACAGTTAGGCCAGGCGGATAAGCTTTCAAAAGATTTGCCTGGTGTTGTAACATTATCTTTTAGTACCTAGGGGATAATGTTGTAAATGCTAGTAAAAGTATCTAACAACAACAACGACGACCCAGTAAAATCCCACTAGTGAGGTAAGGTGTTACCGCTTCTGCTTTGCACCTATTTTCTGGCTTTCATGATATTGTTATTATTATTATGGTATCTAACAACAACAACAACAGCCTCTCTACCTGCATTACCATCATGAAAGCCAGAAAATAGGTGCAAAGCAAAAGCGGTAACCATCAAATAAACTCGACTCTATGACACACGAAAGATTAGTAAGACACAACATCGTCACTAGTTGTCACAGACAAAAACCCTACCAAACTAGCCTAACAAAGGAACGAACTAAGGAAAGGCTCGACTACCTTCTAACCCACAACCCTAATACTCGACCTCCACAGCTTCCTATCAAGGGCCATGTCCTCGGAAATCTGAAGCCTCACCATGTCCTGCCTGATCACCTCTCCCCAATACTTCTTAGGCCGCCCTCTACCTCTTCTCGGGCCTTCCATGGCCAGCCGCTCACACCTCCTTACCGGAGCATCTGGGCTTCTCCTCAGAACGTGCCCGAACCATCTAAGCCTCGCTTCCCGCATCTTGTCGTCAATGGGAGCTACACCCACCTTCTCCCGAATATCAACATTCCTAATCTTATCCATCCTAGTGTGCCCGCACATCCACCTCAACATCCTCATATTTGCTACTTTCATCTTCTGGATATGTGAGTTCTTAACGGGCCAACATTCAGCCCCATACGTCATGGTCTGTCTAACCACTGCTCTATAAAACTTACCTTTGAGTATCGGTGGTACTCTCTTGTCACACAAGACTCCAGATGCTAACCTCCACTTCATCCACCCCACTCCCAATATGGTGTGTGACATCCTCGTCGATCTCCCCTCCCCCTTGGATAACCGACCCAAGGTACTTGAAACTGCCTCTACTTGGGATGACCTGTGCTTTAAGCCTCACATCCACGTCCATTTCCCTCGACTCAGCGCTAGGTATTCCTTCTTTGTCCTGCTCAGCTTGAAACCCTTAGACTCAAGAGCCTGTCTCCAGACCTCCAGCCTCTTGTTAACACCGGCTCGCGACTCATCAATCAGAACTATGTCTTCAGCGAATAACATACACCATGGCACCTCCCCTTGAATATGATGAGTCAACGCGTCCATCACCAGGGCAAATAGGAACGGGCTGAGCGCAGAACCTTGGTGCAATCCCATAACAACCGGGAAATGCTCAAAGTCGCCTCCAACTGTCTTAACCCGAGTCTTAGCTCCATCATACATGTCCTTAATCGCCCTAATGTAGGCAACCGACACACCTTTAACCTCCAGGCATCTCCAGAGAACTTCTCTAGGAAACTTGTCGTACGCTTTCTCCAGATCAATAAACACCATGTGCAGATCCTTCTTTCTCTCCCTAAACTGTTCCACCAGTCTCCTAATAAGGTGAATAGCTTCCTTAGTAGAACGACCCGGCATGAACCCAAACTGGTTGTCGGATATAGACACCGACCTCCTCACCCTTGCTTCAACCACCCTCTCCCAAGCTTTCATGGTATGGCTCAGTAATTTGATACCCCTATAATTGTTACAACTCTGGATATCACCTTTGTTCTTATACAATGGAACCACCGTACTCCACCTCCATTCATTTGACATCCTCTTCGTCTTAAAAATAACATTAAACAGCCTCGTCAGCCACTCCAAGCCTACTCTACCCACACACTTCCAAAATTCAACCGGGATTTCGTCCGGCCCGGTCGCTCTGCCCCCGCTTATCCTACGCATAGCTCCCACTACCTCCTCAACCTTGATGCGCCTGCAGTACCCAAAGTCACGGTGACTCTCGGAATGCTCCAGATAACCTAGCACAATGTCTCGATCCCCTTCTTCATTAAGAAGTTTATGAAAGTAAGTCTGTCATCTCCTCCTAATCTGGGCGTCTTCTATCAACACTCTACCATCTTCGTCCTTGATGCATCTCACTTGGTCCAAATCCCGAGCCTTCCTCTCTCTCGTCTTGGCAAATTGGCCCTAAAAGTCTATACACCATAATAAACTTAACCAGTATTGCAAGGGGAAAATTAAAGAGCAGCAGACAAAGGGTTATAGGAGGACAACTAGTTTTCCCACAATGACATTCTTAACCTCTTGTCCTTTTCTTTTCTCCTTTGTCCTTATTGAAGAAGTTTTGGGGCTGATGTTTTAGAGAATGTGCGAAAATCATTAAAATAGTTCTTGCACAAAACGTTCATTCCATGTATTGACGTGATGCTACATGGATGTTGGGTTGCTGCTTATTGCACGTGCATTATGCAAGTATTTGAATCCTTTTTTGATTTGAAATTATTGTTCCCTGTTCAGATAATCAATCCTGCTGAGACTTTTGGAGATATTGTTATTGATTACCCGTAAGTCGTCTGCATTTATGTCTAACTTGTTTCTTGTATAGCAGTATATGTATGAGTACAAACACATTTGTAGATTCCTGTTAACCACACAGCTTTGTAACTATACAGTTATGTAGAGTGTTCCTCAGCTGCAATTCAAGCTTTAACAGCATTTAAGAAATTATACCCTGGTCATCGCAAAGAAGAAGTGGAACGCTGCATTGCTAAAGCTGCTGCCTTCATTGAAAAGATTCAAGAAGCAGATGGCTCCTGGTTAGTTCTTGTTATCCCCGTTTTCTCAACATGCAGTAGAACTTCCAGGGCATCTGGTATCCTTGTATATTGAAACAGTCCATACTTGGTTCATGTCCATAGATTTCTCCTGAAACCATAAGAATTGTATTTAGCGTCTGAACTTCCTTCTTAGGTATGGCTCCTGGGCAGTTTGCTTCACCTATGGCACTTGGTTTGGGGTGCTTGGCTTACTAGCTGCTGGAAGGAACTACATTAATTCTTCCAGCATCCGTAAGGCTTGTGACTTTTTGTTGTCCAAACAAATCTCATCTGGTGGCTGGGGGGAGAGTTACCTGTCATGTCAAAACAAGGTACTTTCATCGCATTTCATTTCATTTACTTCTTATTCTGGTTCCTCGCATATCTTATAATTTTTTCTGTGCATAGTAAAAACTGAACTTGTCCCTCATCAAGTTTAATGTTCGAAACATCGAAGTGGTCTTTTAATTTGTGGATTTTGGTGTGGGATAAAAATTGGCAACGTTTTTGGTTGTTTCAGCTATTTGTGATTGGGTTTGGGAATGCAATTGCAATATTATATACCCATAGTAAAACTGATTGGTCTGTATATTTTGGTGTGAGATGAGTTTGGATAACATTATATCAAAGTTTTAGGTTGTTTCATCTATTTATGACTGCAATTGGGAAGGCAACTGCAATACTATCTCCTTTACCACCCCCCCCCCCCCCCCCCCCCCCGCTGTTTCTTCTCTCTTCTTTTTCTCTTCCCCCTTCTTTTTCTTTTCNCCCCCCCCCCCAAGAGGTTCTTTCCAGTCCCTTGAATCTCTCTCCGCTCCATTGCCTCTTACACCTATTGTTAATTAGATCTGTTACATATTGTTCCATATTTTTTCTTCCCTGAATACTTAACCTTTTCTTCAAATTCTTTTTTCTTACTGCATTAATGAATTTTACGACAAAACTTTCATATATTGGTTTCATAAATGTTTTTGAAGAACAATCTGCTTGTTGATATACGTTGATTGTAATATTAGTTAATTGTTATAACCTTATAGGTCATTCATTAATTTAAGTGAAGAAAGAGTTATTCGCACCTTTATTCCATTCTAAACCAAATATTGACACGAGTACTACAAACCCATCCATTATCTTTCACAAGCAATCCGCTATCCGTAGAACTATTCAATCCATAATGCTTTTATTTATTTAAGTCCGAACCTTTTGTGGCCACATGAAAAAAATTGCCCCTTGGACTCACTTTTTATTTAGCAGTACTCACATCTGCCCCTACATGGAATTAGGCAGAGTGCTCCGATCTAGGGACCTGTATGTTGGAAATTCATACAAAATAATGAACGAAATCTTGGGGTAAGAGTATTGTTTTACTGATATCATATTTATAGTGCAGTGACAACTTTTGCAAACACTTTTGCAAACAGACCAATATGACATAAATAGCTAAGTAATTTTTCATACCATCAAGGTGCTTGTCATATCTCCTATAAGATGTAGTAGGGAGAGTTATCTTTGCCTTTTATTCTCTTATATATCCATTAACTTACCATTCATTTCTCTTCTCTTTTCCTTCTCTTCCAAATAGGTGTATACAAATCTTGAAGGCAACAGATATCATGTTGTAAATACATCATGGGCTATGCTGACTCTAATTGCTGCTGGACAGGTACTAATAAAGTTTCTGACCTAAACATGATTGTGAAAACTTATAAGTAACATTGAATAGTTAAAATAATATATTCACTTCAAGCTAACAAACAAATAGATATTTTTCTTTTTGAAATCCAAGGAGGAAATGAAATGAGCAGTTTGAAACCTTAAGTTGTTGCTTTCTTCTGCCAATGCCCTGTGAAATTTTCTGGAGGGAGATGAAGACCTCATGAATATTTCTATGTACCTTCATGGATGAAAATTGAAAGATGGAGGGACTAAGCTGTGATTTTCTAATTTATATCCTCAGAAAATTGACTGGATCCCAATGGTGACTGAGACTTCCAATGACTTGAGACATATTGATTAGTGGTCTGCATGGTCTGGGTCATCCTGCTTTCATGTTTATAACGGTCACTGCATGGTCTGGGTCATCCTGCTTTCATGTTTTAAAAAACATTTTTAACAGTCTTCCAAAACTAATGACAAAAACCAAAACGAGAGTGTTAAAGATGAATAGTTCCTGATTTTGGTTCAGTTTTCTGGTTTTAGAAAGTTTTTTTTTTTTTTTTGATAAGGTAAATTGTATTAATCAAAAGGGAGAGAGAAAGTATACCAAAAAGTAGAGAATTTGCATGAGAACATGATTCTCTACAAAAGACGCCAAATCTTCTATACAAGTAGGGGTAGAAAGGTTTCTTCTTTAAACATCATTTTGGTTAAAAAATCAGTTGTAATATTTAACGGGGGGAAATAGAAGAAAATAAGTAGAAAAAGATAAACCTACACTAAGATGACAATTATAACATGTATAAGATACAATACCTTCAACCACAGAATATTCTAGTAAAAGAAACCCCACAGAGACTAAATTTTTCTCAACAGTAAATACTTTAGAGAAGAAAGTGAAACATAAATACACTATCGAATGAAATTAAGAAATTCCATTGGAAC
Organism: Nicotiana undulata; assembly: GCA_005239495.1. Classification (NCBI taxonomy): domain Eukaryota; kingdom Viridiplantae; phylum Streptophyta; class Magnoliopsida; order Solanales; family Solanaceae; genus Nicotiana; species Nicotiana undulata. The sequence continues at coordinate 20,500 of ML279347.1, read as the reverse complement.
ATATATACCAACAATCAGTTTGTTTTAGTGTTCTACGATATTTAATTTTTAAAATCAACATCAAACCAAATTTTGGCAGTTTCCTTTAAAGACCAAAACTAACCAAATGATTTCTATAATTGTTGGTTTGGTTCAGTCGATTTTTTCCAAATGCTTTCCCCACTACTAATATTGGCATTCCTCTGAATTATGCTTGATATTTTACCCATCTCTCTTCTCCCTCTCTTTATGGGGGAGAAGGGAAGGTGTTGTGTGTGTGGGTGGGTGGGGGGGGGCTTTGGGATCTTCAACGGTGTACTTTTTAAAGGCAAATTTAATTAGATTGGCGATTTTATGGTTTAGGGTGTTCTCGTTGAAACACGCGTGCATATTCTTTGCTTCTGGGGACATATTTTTTCTGCTCTTGACTTTTCTTTACTTTTAAATTGCTCTTTTTAACAAGACTAGTTTTAGGGTACGCGCTTTGCACGTGTACCCCATATCAAAAAGTATAATTGTTTTAAAAATTATAATAATAATATTAAACTATGTATATCTAACGTGCAATTGTTAAAAATATCATTTTGAAAGTATTTCTAACATTTGGTGTTGAGTTAAAGAATAACATAATAGTGAATGATAATTTAATATTAATTAGAATTTGTTTTTATATTTTGGTATATAAATTTTATAGAAGATATATTTAATTAAAGGATGATGGACATACTGTTGGATACCTAGAGAATCAACATATTTTTCCATAAAAAATCTTTATTTTATTTTTACTTTTACTAAGATAATTTAATTGTATTGAATTAATTGGTTTTAAATTTATGATCGACTATAAAAATTTTTAACAAACAATAAAAATCAAAGGTGTGTCCTTAAAATCTTAGTTAATTTTAACGTTTTAAATATTAATCAAGAGATTTATAATTTAATATTAGGAGCTCTTACATAAATCAAATAATGAAAAAAGTATTTAATTGTCAAAAAACTTTTAACACCTAAATAAAGGAGGATACCTTTTTTACTTACAAATTAGAGACGTAAGTTAATCATACTTCTTCCATTTCAATTTGCTTACAACTAAATCATAGTAAGTGTCTAAAATTCTAGAATTGGAAGGAGTTAAAAAAATTAAATTAAAGTTCTAGATATTAGGAGAATAATTAAATGACTATTCCTAAATATTAGGAAAATAATCAAATGACTATTTTGTCGAGTGTAAATTCTATTTTAAAGGGATAAAAAAAGGCGAACGACATTTCGCTAAGGGCCTTCGTACTTTTACTATAGTATAGATATATTGAAAGAACTTTATGAAGCATTTGGCATTTTCTAGTTAGTTGATTTACATGGTTGGTCCTAATTTGAGATACTGAGACAGAGAAATGTTCAAGCAGAATGTTTGTGTTATCAATACATCCCAAATTGTTGGATCTGCATACACCTTTCAACTGGTTGTACATCTTTGAAAATGTTGGAGTCTTCTGCTTAGTGATTATACTTGAGGGTTGTCACCCTTTCTGCACAAACACATCCTTATAAGTAACTGAGATGTGAAACTATAAATCAAAATGGCCACCTCTTTCGCTGAAGTTTACTTTTTTTCCCTTTAAACAATTGCAGGCTGAGAGAAATCCCACGCCATTACACCATGCAGCAAAAGTTTTAATAAATGCTCAGCTAGAAAATGGAGATTTTCCTCAGCAGGTAATTCTGCAGCTTCCAGTCCCTGTAGCTTAAAAATGCTTTCTGTATCCGAACAAGTGCCTGGTTGTTATTATTGAAAAGAGCGCACCCTCCTTTTACTTTTTGACTTACAAGTTAAAAGGTTGCCTAAGCGCTTGCCTCAGAGTTTTGATTTGGTTTAGTTGGCTGTGCCTCTTGGATGGAGTTTGGGGCTTAAATTGACTTAAGAGCTGCATACAGTTTTGGGAGAGGAAGTATGTAAATATAAACTACATTGTTCAAGAGAATCTGGTAAGTGATGGGTATCTTTCGTGGGAGAGTTAGCTTATAAGAGTACCTGGCTATGGGAGAAAGAACTGGTGGAGGCTGGTTCAGTAAATAAGGTCAAATTTTAAAAAGCCCGCCGCAGAAAAAAGTCGGGTATTTCAGTGGAGGGGTAAAAAGGCGGGCTCATTATCTATTGAGTTTTAAACTGTGTGCCACACTGGCCCTCAAGAGTTTATCAGTTATTAAAAAGAAAGTCAAAGAAGAAAGGTTGGGTAAGAAGATGGTTTTGGTTTCGTGTTAATGTTGGATAATATTTGCACCAGTCGCATGGTCATCCCTTAGTACCTTTCAAATGTAATATACACAGTGTTGGAGAAACAAGGGGCGTTGCATTGTTTCATGATTTTAGGGGTCCAATATGTTTTCCTCTGCTTTATGGCTTTCACTGCGTATGACAACTTTGGTGTCCTTTCTACTAAAAAGGAGGCCTATACAGATTGGAACTTGAATATGATTTATTATATTTTCTTTTAATTATTCAAACTGCACTACTAATTACATTGCTAAGGTAATAAAACGGATAAAGTGGTAGTGGAGCTGTTTCCAAATCTCAATTTTATAGGTAGGTGCTCTGTTATGCTTGTCGCAATGTGGAACTTAATAATCTTATTTGAAGGATAAATGTCCCACCATTATACTTTTTGTTTCTTTCTAACAAATATATGTGGCTGGATAATTTGTTTAAATATCGACTGTCTTTATATTTTTCAGGAGATCAGCGGGGTCTTCAACAGGAATTGCATGATATCCTATTCTGCATATAGGAACATTTTCCCAGTTTGGGCATTGGGAGAATATCGTTCTCGCGTACTCAAAGCTAAATGAGTGTCAGTTCAAGGGGATATCTTGCAGCAGTCACTGTTTGGCGAAATCTCGACTCTTGGTTTTCTGTCCACCTTTAACACGCTAGATGCACAATAATTAGTTAGCTAGTTTACTTTATTTTTTAGTTATATTGCAACTAATCGTCTTTCGTGGTTCGTTTGCTGTCCTCGATAGTTTCCTATATTAGTTGGGAGGGAAACTGATTGAATGCCAAGACTAATAAAGCATGTTATGGTAGGATCACCAGAATTAGAATTTGATTACAAGTGTCTCTTATCATTGTCTCATTTCTTTCTAAAAGCCTCTTACTCACCAAAACTGTCGTATGTCAACCCGAGACATTTGCTCCAAGGGTCTTGCAATTTGCAAATCAGAAACCATATCAAATTAAAGAACTGACATGTGCTATCATATCATAGCATAGTAGAAAAAGACTAACAAACACAAACTGAATCACACTAGGGACAACCTAAGCCACATCCTTTTAATGTAAATCAACGATGTTGGATACCTAGACTTACTGTTAACTAAAATAAAGAAATTATACACATTCAAACGCAATCTTCATTATTCAATGTTCATATTTAAGGACAATTGCATATTATCAGATATGTCTTCAATATTGTATTTCTTACTCTTACAATTAAAAAAAAAATGCAAAAGGGAATGATGTTCCGTTGTTTTAACAATGGAAATTTTGAGGGACGTTAATATTGATTACTTGCACTATTAAAATTGATTGTCTTGTTGATAGTGACAACTTACTTGCAAACTTCCAACTCATTAAGGCAGAACTCATTTTTTCAGCGAATCCACATACGGAAACATCAAACTAGCAATATGTCCTATGTATTATCTGGTTTGCAATTAAGAAAAAAAGGGAATTTAATGAAATGTACATAAGCGATGTGCGTTCCAAATAGATAAGGTTAGAGAATGTTGCGTATTTCTCACATATAGCTGCCACGATGGAGCCACAGAGTAGTAACTGTCACACCTCCTTTCTTCGGATGAGATATATGAGTTTTTCCAATTAAAGTGACATTATTCGGAATGAGATTATTTATTTTATTCAGAGTCGTCACTTGGAATAATTCATGGTATCCCAAGTCACCGGTTTATTTTAAATCCCAAATCGAGGAAGTTTGACTCTGTTTTAAAGTCTGCAAAACTAGAAGACCGGGTAAGATATATCTGTTAACCCGGGAGAAGGTGTTAGGCATTTCCGAGTTCCGTGGTTTTAGCACGGTCGCTTTTAATCAAACTCGGCTTTAATAATTTGTATAATTACGTATTTTTTAGAACCTATGGATGTTTTACCTTTTATCGCTTTTAATTATGGCGTTTATGGATTTATCTTTGAAACGGGTAACATGTGTGTAAACTTGCTTTATTTGGGGCGCTTAAGTCATGTCACGCGTACGTGAACACAATTAATCACATTTTATTAGTTTAAGATTGTTTGGCCGAAGTTGCGCGAACGCATACCTCGATTTATTTTTGAAAATCGTAATTATGTCACGCGAACGTGTACACAATCACAATAATAATTTAAGCCGCGCCTAAAAGCATTTCTACGGGTATTCCTTCTTTTTAGAAATCGTAATTATGTCACGCGAACGTGTACATTATCAAAACAATTTAATTAAAAGCGCACCTAAAAGTTTACTAGCAGTTTTTGTGAATTATTTTCCTAAACTACTTGGAGTCATGATTATGGATATGGATATGTGGAGATGAGTGTAATGTGAAAAGATGAGCTAGTAACAAGCCCAATGCGTTATTTTGGCCAAACCTTTAAGCATGGTATTACTAGTTCCTGATTGGTCTCGAAATTGAGCCCAGAAGCGAAATAAGGAACCCAGAGCACGCCTAGCTCTGTTTTGATCGGGCTGTCTCATTTGAGCCAAATACCAGGCCCAACTATTTTGAGATGGAGGACCTTAATGTACTAACACTTCATTTGACATTCACATTACTTCAAATATACAACCAACAAACATTATACAAAGTTCTAAATACCAACACATTATAGGACTACTTCATTGCATTTAACTCCATTTGAAACACTGGTGCTAGCTTGAACTAAATTAATTGAACAACGCATCCTTGAATCATAATATATTACGCATAGGGAGGAAGTTTCAATTAATTACAACTTTGAGATCAATAGCAACTAAAATTAGAATTACATGTTGTACACATTACAAATAATTATTTATGATTCATCATGTCACTATGAGATGAATTCCAAATCTAGTGGCCTCTATAATAACCCAGGAGGATGGCTAAGCAATTCAAACGACTTGACTGATGTTTTAAATCTGCAAGACACTGACCTATCACACAAATATCCATATGAAATTAAATGAGTTTCAAACCGCCTTCATAGATTCATAAATCACCAAATAAACTTTTAAATCATTAGACTCCGAGTAGTAGGCAACAAAACACTTGAATCTTTTACTGGAAACATATTGAACATCAGATATTGCCCAGAAAAGAGAAAGGCAAGCATGATACAAAATTTAGGCACTCCAGATCTCAATCATACAGGAACTCAGCAGGAACATAACAACATTTCATTTATCAATTCAAAATAAAGATGACAGGTGAAAAAGTACATACCTAAAGCAGAAACCACATAACTATGACCAAATAAAGATCAGAAAACCAGAGAAAGAAAGCTCAGTAAACTCATAATAGCAACAACTAAGCAGAATAAACTTCAAACTTCAGCCCAAAATTATCTCAAGAAGATATTGATGAAGAAGACCAGAACTTCTTAGAGATATCAAGGAATTCTATGTGTGTTTTCTGCTAAGAATGCAGGAAAGGAAAATGCAGGGTTTTCTGTGTGTATTCAGAGAATTCAGTGTGTGTTAATGAATGAGTGTGAATGCCCTTTTATAGAATGTGAGAGTATCCTTTTTTTGCAGAGAAAAATCAGCAGCCGGGGAGGGATTTTTTGAATAGGATAAGGCAAAAAAAATTCAGCCTTTTCCTAAAATTCATGGATCTTTTGTACCGGAAAATGGGCAACTGTCTATGCAAATTTTTCATTTTTTAGGTCCTTTTAACTTCTGAATTTACCCCCTTTTACCCCAAATCTGACCTAACTTTAGCATTATTGTACTTCAACCCCTTGTCTCTATTTTAGAACTTTCTCAAACAGTTATAACATAAGATTCTTTTAAGTTCAAAGATCACATTTCCCTCCCAACTTTATGTAACTACCCCTCCCTTTATCTTGCCCTCAATTACTATTATCTCTTAACCTTTCCTTGATATTCAATTAAAAATTCTTAAACAAAACAGACTTGAATTAATTAAGCGGAGACTGAACAGAATCAATTAAACTAACTAAAACAACGACAAACAATCCTGAATAAAGACTGGTCAAGCACAAAATTATGAGTAAATTAGCAACTAAACAAATAATCACAACAATAATCAACACTAAACTAATGAAACCTTAGGTAACCTAATCAAACTAAATGTTCTTAAGTCACTAAATGCAATCAACACATAAAAACAGGAGCACCTAATCATGTAATTGAACTAATGATTAAGTCATGCAAACACAGAATCAGAACCCTAATTTTGACAAATACTGCTAAACTATTGTGTAATTAGACTTCTAATGAAACCAATATTAAACTAAAATCCTAAGAATTCTGCAAAAGAAAAAAGAAAAGAAAGAAAGAAAAAGAGAGCAGAATAGTCGTTTGAAGAAAGAAGAAGAAGAAAAAACAAACAACAAAAAAAAAAAGAAAAAATAAAGAAAAAAAAGGAGAGGATTTGCTTAATGATTATCGGACAAAGAAAAACTCCAAGGGGTGATGATTTTGACCAAATCCAACATCCTTTGAGACGATATGAAATTAATATCATTCGATTGTAACAATATCTATTTCAGGCCGAATCAACTCCAGGAATTCTTGAAAAATCGAGCAAAAGGGGATTAGGGTTGCTGGCTGTCTTAGATTTGAAATTGGAGTAGATTGGTGGGGATTTTGGGGAAATT
>ML279347.1:0-13525 GCA_005239495.1 Nicotiana undulata | reverse complement strand
GGGAGGGGGTTAAGATTTAGCAGGGTGTGGGGATTTTCTGGCTAAAAGATGGGGTGGTTTGGAGGTTGACCGCCGTCGTGGGCGATTTTCGGCGGCGACAGACGACGGAGGTGAGAGAGACGGAGAGTGAGGGGGGTCTTTGGGGAGTTAGGGGTGTTTTAGGACAGTTATATAGTTATAGGCAAATCAGTTCCCAACCATCCGATTATGTTTGATGAACGACTGAGATGACTTGATGCCTAACCGACGTCGTTTGGATTAAACAAAATGGACCCGTATGGATTTGATTTGGGCTGGACGGCTTGAGAAAAATTGGGCAATTAGGAATTGGCCCAGCTTGATAAGCAAGACCAAGTATTTTACTTATTTCACTTTCTTTGTTTCTTTCTTCTTTTCTTTTAATTTTAAAACTTAATAAAATCCTAAACAAACTAACTAAAATCCTAACTTAGATTCTAAGTTAATCTATTTTGTAAATTATCCCTAACTTATTTTCCATTGACTTATCACTAATAATTAAGATTAAAGACTAAATATGCAAACAATTATTGTATTTTTTGTTGTTTTACGTATAATAATGCAATTAATTAACAACTTAAATCCTAAAAATGCGAATAAATAAAACAAAAACCTAAAATGCAATGCATGAAATTTGAAGATTTTTATGGCATTTTTCATGATTTTAAAGTGTTAAATATGCAACTAAATGCAATCAAATCACAAGAAATTCTTAAAAATAAAAAAAAATCTACTTTTGTGAATTATGTAGGAATATTTTAGTCGGGCAAAAATTACACGCTCACAGTTGCCCCTCTTTGCTCGAAAACATGAAGAGTTTTCGGGCAAAGATAACATGAGCAATTACGAGTGATTTTTGCTCGTTTGGATATTCCATGGGAAGCATTTTAAAAACGTTTGACCAAACCTTGCTTCGAAGGTTTCTTACATGGCTATAACGGAATCATGTCAGTGTAGTTCTGAAAGCTTTGGTAGCTGGGACTACCGAAAAGCTGTGATTTTACTGTTGTTGCTGTTGTTACTGCTGAGCTCCTTTTTACACCAAAGTCAAAAATGAAAAAGACTAACTAAGCCTATCAGCTTCGAGTTACAAGATTTCTATCTATAAATCTTCTGAAGCTTGATCTTGAGTCTTGGATGGTTCTTCATGTAGACTCTGATCTGGATCTTGATGCTTGTTAGTTGCAGGTGCTGGTTCAATCTTCTAGCTTTTTCGGATCAAGATGGGACATGCAAAGCTTGTGACTTCAATCATGTCTTGAGCAGTCCACATCTTTTCTCAGCTTCTGCACTTTGGGTTCGCCTCTTTCTTTTTCTTCTTTTCTTTTATTCTAGATTGAGACTTCTTCTTTTGGTCGTCTCGAACCCTGTGCCTCGAGGTATAACCTGCTCAGGCATCAAAACAAACGAACAAAAATTTTCTGCCCCAGTTTTCAGTAGGAAAATTTCGTGAGTTATTGTAACAAAACTCTATACTACTTCATTATTGAAAGCAATAAAAAGGGCGGGAATGGTGTACCCTTGGAATAGGGAGTGAAGACCCTATGTCTGAAATAAAATCAACTAGGGAGTGGAGACCGTATGTTGGAAAATCGACTAGGGAGTGGAGACCCTATGTCTAAAATATCATCAATTAGGGAGTGGAGACCCTATGTCTAAAAATCATCAACTAGGGAGTGGAGACCCTATGTCTAAAATATCATCAATTAGGGAGTGGAGACCCTATGTCTAAAAATCATCAACTAGGGAATGGAGACCCTATGTTGAAAAATCATCAACTAGGGAGTGGAGACCCTATTCCTAAAAATCATCAACTAAAGAGTGGGGACCCTATGTTGGAAAATCATCAACTATTTTTCGAACAAAGAACAATTTGATTAGTTTGAAACAGTGGTTTGTTTTTTGGCCTTGAACATTTTAGTCACTTGATCTCGGCCCCTCTTCTTTGTGAAGTTTCAACTGCAACTTCTTGTTCCCTGAGGATCGATTTTATTTCTGGCCCTGGAGAAAACTTGCTTTTCCAGAACATTACCATGATGGTTAATCACGTGGGACTTAACCTTTTTCAACTTTATTTCGCCTTCGGGGGAATTTGACCTTGATTTCCTTTCTTTTTAGGAGTTTTTTTATTTCAAAGCATCGGCCATCATGACCAGTCGAAGTCGACTCGATGCACCTGCCAAGGCTGGGTGCCTTCTTGAAGATTGGATCCTGTCAAACAAAAGCCCTGTAAATCAATCTTGCCACTTTTCTTTGTCTTAGCTTCAGAACAGAATTAGACCTAAAGGGATTCAAAGAAAAACAAACAATGAAAGGGACAAATGAACTCAGACGAGAGGTATCCCTTTCGGGGAAAGGAAAGAAGGACTTATCTGGAGTGCGTGCCGACTTCAATGAACATGACATGCCTTTGGGTTTGCCTCTTTCTTTTTCTTCTTTTCTTTTATTCTAGATTGATACTTCTTCTTTTGGTCGTCTCGAACCCTGTGCCTCAAGGTATAACCTGCTCAGGCATCAAAACAAACGAACAAAAGTTTTCTGCCCCAGTTTTCAGTAGGAAAATTTTGTGAGTTATTGTAACAAAACTCTATACTACTTCATTATAGAAAGCAATAAAAAGGGCGGGAATGGTGTAACCTGGGAAAAAAGAGACTAGGGAGTGGTGACCCTATGTCTAAAATGAAATCAACTAGGGAGTGAAGACCCTATGTTGGAAAAGATACTAGGGAGTGGAGACCCTATGTCTAAAATAAAATTAACTAGGGAGTGGAGACCCTATGTTTGAAAAGCGACTAGGGAGTGGAGACCCTATGTCTAAAATAAAATCAAATAGGGAGTGAAGACCCTATGTCTAAAATAAAATCAACTAGGGAGTGGAGACCGTATGTTGGAAAATCGACTAGGGAGTGGAGACCCTATGTCTAAAATATCATCAATTAGGGAGTGGAGACCCTATGTTGGAAAGTCATCAACTAGGGAGTGGAGACCCTATGTTGGAAAGGCGACTAGGGAGTGGAGACCCTATGTCTAAAAATCATCAACTAGAGAATAGAGGCCCTATATTGGAAAATCATCAACTAGAGAGTGGAGACCCTATGCCTAAAAATCATCAACTAAGGAGTGGGAACCCTATGTTGGAAAATCATCAACTATTTTTCGAACAAAGAACAATTTGTCAGTTTGAAACAATGGTTTGTTTTGTGGCCTTGAACGTTTCAGTCACTTGATCTCGGCCCCGCTTCTTTGATGAAGTTTCAACTGCAACTTCTTGTTCCCTGAGGACCGATTTTATTTCTGGCCCTGGAGAAAACTTGCTTTTACAGAACTTTACCATGATGGTTAATCACGTGGGACTTAACCGTTTTCAACTTTATTTCGCCTTCGGGGGAATTTGATCTTGATTTCCTTTCTTTTCAGGAGTTTTTTATTTCAAAGCATCGACCATCATGGCCACTCGACTCGATGCACCTGCCAAGGCTGGGTGCCTTCTTGAAGATCGGATCGTGTCAAACAAAATCCCTGTAAATCAAGCTTGCCACCCTTTCTTTGTCTTAGCTTCAGAACAGAATTAGACCGAAAGGGATTCAAAGAAAAACAAACAATGAAAGGGACAAATGAACTTAGACGAGAGGTATCCCTTTCGGGGAAAGGAAAGAAGGACTTATCTGGAGTGCGTGCCAATTTCAATGAACATGACAGGCCTCTTGGACTAGATGCCTGATATGTGTAAACCATCCAACTCTCAAAAATTCATCACAACGTATGCCTCAAAATCGAGAAACCTTTCCAGGACTCCGTCAATGCCGGTGGTTGTGAGGATCCTTTTTTCGATCAGTGGCGCCCTTTGTGGGTTTTCACCAGTTGAACTCTCTCATTTCTCGTCTCACCGTTTCCTTATAGTGCTCTTCGCGAGTTTTCACTAACAAGACTCTCTTTTTCAATTTCTCTTCTTACCATCGCCCTATGGTGCCCGTGAGGGTTTTCACCGATAAGACTCTCTTATTTTATTTCTCTCATTTGGTGGCATTATATCCAAGTAACATTCTCGCTGATTGATCAGAAGGACTTGAAAAGGATTTGGGTAAAAGGATTTGGATCGGATTACAACTTTGGAATCTTTCAGGCGGAACCATCGCCGAACCATTATAACTTTTGCCCCAATTTCACTTTTGGGGGAATTTGGATTTTTATTTTGGTGTGACTGAACCCCAGAGAGAGGCTGCCTACGTTTCCTTTCGGAATCAAGTCGAACGTAGTTCAAGGAAACTTTTGTTTTTGAATGTTTTTTACATGACTTTCAAGTTCCAAAGAGGGTAATCAAGGAAAAAGGGAATCGACTCAAAGGTTTTGCAAGGGTTGGTAGTGTTTGGGTAGTGAGAATAAAATCCTTCTCCATCCCAATCGGAGTGTGTTAAAATCGCAAAAAGGGTCAAACATAATGCCTTTGACCGCATCCGCATTGACAGCTGTTTCGAGGTCATTTCCTTCAATGTCTCCCAAGTACAATGCTCCTTTTAGCAATAGTTTTCTTATAATGTACGAACCTTTCCAATTTGGAGCAAATTTTCCTTTTGCTTCCTCATGATGCGGGAGAATATGCCTCAGAACGAGTTGCCCCACTTCAAAGTTTCTAGGACGCACTTTCTTGTTGTAGGCACGGGCCATTCTTTGTTGATACAACTTCCCGTGGAAAACTGCGGCCATCCGCTTTTCATCAATTATAGTTAATTGTTCTAACCGGGTCTTGACCCATTCATCATTCTCGATCTCGACTTCAACAATGATCCAAATAGAGGGAATTTCAACTTCTGCAGGTATTACAACTTCAGTGCCATAAACCAATAAGTAGTGCGTGGCCCCAACTGATGTGCGCACGGTTGTGCGATATCCCAATAATGCAAAAGGCAGCTTCTCATGCCACTGTCTAGAACTTTCAATCATTTTCCTGATGATCTTCTTGATGTTCTTGTTTTCCGCTTCAACGTCGCCATTAGCTTTGGGTCGGTAAGAGGTAGAATTGCGATGCGTAATTTTAAATTGTTCGCATACCTCCCTCATCAAGTGATTGTTCATATTTGCAGCATTGTCTCAATGATAGTTTTTGGAATACCAAAACAACAAATAATGTTGGAATGCACGAAGTCCACCATTGCTTTCTTAGTGACGGCTTTGAAAGTGACTGCTTCGACCTACTTTGTGAAATAATCGATGGCAACCAAGATGCATATGTGCCTATTTGAAGCTTTTGGCTCGATTGGCCCAATGACACCCATGCCCCAAGCAACGAAGGGCCAAGGTGCTAACATTGCATGAAACTCTGAGGTGGTGCATGAATTAGATCACCGTGTATCTTACACTGATGGCACTTCCGGACAAAGCTTAAGCAATCCTTTTCCATGGTCATCCAGTAGTAACCTGCCCGCAGGATTTTCTTTGCAAGGACATAGTCGTTCATGTGGGGCCCACATACCCTTGAATGCACTTCGTTCATGATATTTTCATCTTCTTTGGCATTGATAACTAGGATTTTTACCTTGTTTTCCGCCCTTTCTTGCTTAAGTTTTGGTTATAATTGTACACAAAATGGCCCCAAAAGCTTATGTGTTGTGCTTGTTGCAGGATTGAGCCAAAAATGATGACAATCAGTCAAGAATCTGCTCGAAAAGGAGTGAATGCACAAGTACCAAGAACAACAAGATGCCTACCTCAAGTGCCCACCGCGGTCGCGGTCCATTCTCCGCAGACCGCGGTGGTGAAGTTCAGAGAGTCAACTCAAAGGCCAAGTGACCACCGCGGCCGCGGTACAATCTTCACGGACCGCGGTGGTAAGGTTCAGAGAAAGGAATTCCAAGCCAAATGCCACCGCGGCCGCGATCCAATCTTCGTGGACCGCGGTGGTATGATTCAGAGGCCTATTTTGTAAGGCAAAAGGGCACCGCGGCCGCGGTCCATTTTCCGCGGTTCGCGGTCAAGAGTTTCAGAGGCACAACAGCTAAAAACTAAAGCAGCCCACCGCGGACCGCGGTCTCTTTTACGCGGTCCGCGGTAGCCCCGCAGGGGTATTTTTGTCCGGAATTTTTGCTAGGTATCAATAGCTTCTTTTGTAAATTTTTTAGGTTAAGCTTTGTATCAACAATAGTAGCAGCTCGTGAATAGTGTTCTTCTTCTTCTTTTTGCTATTTTCTTGAGATTTTAACATTGAATCATTGTGGTTTATGTTATAAATCATTAATATGGGTTTTACTTCATCTCTTTCATTGAATTTATCTTTGATTATTAGTAGCTAAACCCATTAGCTAGGGTTGTGGCTCAACCCTAGTGTGGGTATTTAATGAGTTTCTAAAATTAGGGCTTGGATGTTTATGGGTGTTTGTTATTTGGGCTAATTTAGGGTTTTCTTGCTATAATTAGTGGTTGCAAACACTAATTGAACTTCAATTGACTTGGGTCCTTCTTGAGAAAGAGGACTTGAGTCTAGAAAATTGGTTCAACAAGGAATTTGGACATAATCAAGAGATTGGTAGTCCCAATCAATGGGTTGAATCCATAGATGGTAAAACCCTACTTGAGTCCTAATTAACGGGTTAAACCTCGAGAGAGTAATACCCTACTTGAACCTAAATTGCTTGCTTATTTGACAACCAATATGCCTCGAGAGAGGTAATTATGGCAAATCCACTCAAACTATCAAGAGGTATAGAGTGGGCAACTTCGTGCATTGGTTATATCATTATCCCTTCGTTAACATCCTTGCCTTAGAAATTGGAATCCGCTAAATACTTGCCTAGGTGATAGTCAAAACCCTAGTGCCTTTATCCTTATAGAAAACAACTTCATAAACAAATTAGTTAGTTAAATTGCAGCCAACATAGTACAAATCATAGTTGTAGTTTGAAAACCAACAAAATATGAGAAGTGTAATTAGAAACACGAGACACTACTAGATCACATAGACAATCACTCCAAATATTAACTCCCTGAGGAATCGATCCCGATCTATCGGGTAAAAGATGCACCGACCCTCGTCTTCCTACTCTTTAGTAGTGAGGGTGAGAGTCGATCACTTTTTGGCGCCGTTGTCGGGGAGTAAGACGGTGTTGACTATCTACATGACTAGTAGCGTTAAGTGTTTTTCTTTCCTTCTGTGTTAACATTTTTTGTTTAATCTACTCAGGTGAAAATGGCGGATGCATTGGGAAACGTTATTGCGGGGGAGGAGGTATATGATAACCAAGAGGATGAAATCAATCAAGTACCTCCACAAAGAAGGGGCCGACAGGCCAATATTCAAGATGATATCCCAGACCCTGCCCCGCCTCCACCTCCTAGAGCTGCCCCTCGGGTCCTTCCAAATGAGGGGTATGCTAGTGCCATTGTCCCGCCGAGGATTCGGGCGGGGAATTTCCAGATCACCAATGTGATGCTGACACTCCTAGAGCAGCAGGGGTATTTCATCGAAGCCGCGCACCAGAATGCCTATAAACATCTCAAGGGCTTCGTGGATACCTGCTGGAGAAGCAAGCAGACAAATGTCTCGGAGGATGCAATGCGACTCCGGTTATTCCCTTTCTCTCTTCGGGGGAAGGCACTTGATTGGCTCGAGCGGCTTCCCAACCATTCAATATCTACTTGGGATGAGCTCGCGGGCAAATTCATTGCTAAGTTCTTCTCCCCAAGTCAAATGGCGGCGCTCCGTGATGAAATCTTGGCCTTTAAGCAAGAACCCAACGAGCCTTTACATGAGATATGGGAGAGATATCAGACCATGGTTAAGGAATGTCCGAACAACGACATGACTGAAGCCATGATCCAACAAATTTTCTACTGAGGGATAAACACTGTTAATCAATGTGTGGTCAATCAGTTGGCCGGTGGAAAATTTATGAAATTGACTTACCCCGAGGCATGTGAGATACTAGATGAGATGGCCGACACATCATCGGCTTGGCAAAGTATAGCAAACGTACCTCAGGGTGAGTCTGGTGTTAACAGTCTCCATAAAGAACTCCAAGAACAAAGGCAAGCCATTGTCGAGCTCACTACCACTATGAATCAACTTGCCAAAGCCCAACGCCAAAAATTGCAAAGGCCTAAGCAAGTAAATGCCATGGAAGGGGTGAATGTGTTAGGGAATCAAAGGAGATCTCGGGGAAATTCTAAGCAAAGACATAATGATCAAAGTGACCAAGGGCCAAGTGGGTATAGCAAAGAAGAAGAGTATGATGACCAAGAAGAAGATGTGATGTATGCTAATAACTACCAAGGTCAAGGCAACAGTCAAAACAACAATCAAAATTGGAGAAACCAAGGCAACAATCAAAGTTGGGGGAACCAAAGACCAAGGAATTGGAACAATAACAACAATGCTCGGAATTGGGGGAACAACAATGATAGCCAATGGGGGAACAACAATGACCGACAATGGGGGAACAACAATGATGACAATTTGAATGGAGGTAACAACAACAACAACTGGGGTGGAAATGGTAACCGGGTTCGGGCTTTCAAAGGCTCCCGATGTACCAACAACCAAGCAACCCACCTCCGTACCAATATCAAGGGCAAAGCTCATCGAGCAATGATATGGGAAGAATTGAAAACATGTTCAAGCAGATGATGGAGCTAAATGCAAACTTCGATGCTCAGTTGGCCTCCCACAATACCTCCATTAGGAACCTCGAAGTACAAATGGGCCAAAATTTTCATGCCTTAAACACACGCCCAAAGGGTGCACTACCGAGTGATATGGTGGTGAACCCTACGGGTGGGAACAATAACAATACCGGTCACGCCATGGCGGTGACCGCGAGAAGTGGAAAAGGTGGTGAAGCAAGTACTTCTAGGCGAAGGAAGATTGTTGTTAATGATGATGAAATGCCCAATGAAGAGTTACCGGTTGAAGTTGAGCAAGTGGTGGATGAGCCAACTACAAGTGAGGTGAGAATTTATATACAAGATGATGGGGAGGATTTAGAAAGGGACGTGAACCCGTCTAGGGAACACGTGATTGATATGCCGGAACCGGTGGTCCCACAAGCCAAGGCACCATTGCCTAGGCCACCTCCTCCTTACCCTCAACGGTTGGCCAAGCAAAAGCAAGAGACTCAATTCAAGAAGTTTATCGATATGATGAAGGGTCTCTCCGTCAATGTCCCGTTGGTTGAAGTCTTGGAACAAATGCCCGGATACGCTAAGTTCATGAAATACTTAGTCACTAAAATGCGGTCCATGTAATGTGAAACCATCAAGATGACTCACCAAGTGAGTGGTATAGTTCATTCCATGGCACCAAAACTTGAAGATCTGAGAGCTTTTACCATTCCTTGCACAATCGGGAATGCGGACTTTGCCAAAGCCTTGTGTGATCTTGGGGAGAGTATTAACTTGATTCCATACTCAGTTTTTAAAACTTTGGGAATCGGGCAACCTAGGGTGACCTCCATGCGTTTGCAAATGGCGGATAGGTCGATGAAGAGGCCCCTAGGGATAATTGATGATGTGCTAGTGCGGGTGGAAAAATTTATATTTCCCGCGGATTTTGTCATTCTGGACCGTGAAGTTGATTATGAGGTCCCCATTATCTTGGGAAGGCCCTTCCTTGCCACGAGGAAGGCCTTGGTTGATGTAGAAGCTGGGGAGCTCACTTTCCGAGTGGGCAATGAGAAGGTGGTGTTTCATGTGTGTAAATCAATGAAGCAGCCCAACAGTACAGAAGTATGCTCCTTTATGGACCTCGTGACTGAGGTTATTATTGATGATGCAAGTTCTTTGATCCATGTTGATGATCCAGTGGAGGTGGCCATATTGAATCATGAGGACTCCGTGGTAGATGGTGTTCTTGAAAGTACTAATGCCCTTCAAGGCATGGGTTCTTACTCCTATGGTCCTAGAAAGCTATCATTGGACTTGGAGAACCGGAAGACTCCACCAACAAAGCCTTCCATTGAAGAGTCCCCAAATTTGGAGTTGAAGCTACTACCCTCCCACCTCAGGTATGAATATCTTTGTCCATATCGTACTTTGCATGTTATTCTTTCCTCTTGCCTAACCCAATTGCAGGTAGACTCAACTTTAAATGTGCTAAGGAGGATGAAGAAAGCAATAGGATGGACTCTTGTGGATATTCGAGGTATTAGCCCCACCTTTTGCATGCACAAAATCATATTGGAGTTTGGAGAAAATCCCTCCGTGGATTATCAAAGGAGACTCAACGAGGCAATGCAAGAGGTGGTGAAGAAGGAGATCATAAAATGGCTCTATGCGGGTGTGGTCTATCTAATTTCGGATAGCGCTTAGACTTCTCCGGTCCAATGCGTCCGAAAAAGGGTGGAATGAAGGTGATCCAAAATGACAAAAATGAGCTCATTCCCACAAGAATGGTCATCGGATGGCGGGTGTGTATGGACTACCGCAAGCTCAACAAAGTGACCCGCAAGGACCATTTTCCCTTGCCATTCTTGGATCAAATGTTAGACAGGCTTGCGGGTCGGGCTTTCTACTATTTTCTTGACGGGTATTCTGGTTATAATCAAATTTTGATTGCTCCGGAGGATCAAGAGAAGACCACTTTTATGTGTCCATATAGTACTTTTGCCTCCCGTATGTCGTTTGGTCTTTGCAATGCACCCGCCATTTTCCAAAGGTGCATGATGGCGATCTTTACTGACATGGTTGAAGACTTCCTTGAGGTGTTTATGGATGACTTCGGTGTAGTAGGGTATTCCTTCGATGAGTGCTTGAGAAATCTTGACAAGGTCCTTTCTCGCTGTGAAGAAACCAACTTGGTGTTGAATTGGGAAAAGTGCCACTTTATGGTGGAAGAAGGTATAGTTTTGGGCCATAAGATCTTGAGGAATGGTATTGAGATTGATAAAGAAAAAATTGAAGTTATCTCTAAGTTGCCACCACCAACTTCGGTTAGAGGAGTCCGGAGCTTCCTTGGTCACGCCGGGTTCTATCGGCGTTTCATTAAGGACTTCTCTAAGGTGGTAAATCCTTTGTGCAAGTTGCTTGAGAAAGATTCCAAATTCCATTTTGATGAGCATTGCATGCATGCCTTTTAATTGTTGAAGCACAAGCTCACCACAACTCCTATCATCACGGTGCCGGATTGGATCTCACCCTTCGAGCTTATGTGTGACTCTAGTGATGTAGCTGTGGGTGCTGTGTTGGGCCAGAGGGTGAACAATATTTTTCACCCTATCTATTATGCTAGCAAAATGATGAACTCAGACCAAATGAATTACACTGTCATGGAGAAGGAGCTTTTGGAAATAGTCTTTGCTATGGAGAAATTTCGTCCTTATTTGATGGGTTCCAAGGTCATAGTTCACACTGACCATGCGGATCTCTGGTATATCATGACCAAAAAGGATTCCAAAGCGAGACTCATGCGTTGGGTATTGTTTCTTCAAGAATTCGACTTGGAGATTGTGGATAGAAAAGGAAGTGAAAACCAAGTGGTCGACCATCTTTCTCGATTGGAGGAGCAAGGTCGACCTTGTGATGGGCTTGAAATCAATGATAGTTTCCCAGATGAGCAACTTATGTCGGTGTCAATGCAAGAAATGCCATGGTTTGCCGACATTGCCAACTATCTTGTCACGGGTGTTGTCCCTTGTGAGCTCTCTTCTAACCAAAGGAAGAATCTTAGGAGGGATAGCATGGACTTCTATTGGGATGAGGCATATTTATTCAAGATTTGCACTGATGGGGTCATCCGGAGATGTGTACCGGAAGAAGAAAAAAGGTCGATTCTTGATTCTTGCCACTCTTCACCGTATGGTGGTCATCATGGAGGGGCAAGGACTACTTCAAAGGTGCTAAGTTGTGGTTTCTTTTGGCCTACATTGTACAAAGATGCCGGTGACCTAGTCAAAAGATGTGATGAGTGTCAAAGGGCCGGGGGAATTTCAAAGAAAGATGAGATGCCTCTAAATTCTATTCTGGAAGTGGATATTTTTTATGTTTGGGGTATCGATTTCATGGGCCCATTTGTGAGCTCTTGTGGGAACACATACATTCTGGTGGCGGTGGATTATGTTTCTAAATAGGTTGAAGTCGTGGATTTACCCAACAATGAGGCTCGGAGTGTTATTGCTTTCCTCAAGAAGAGCATCTTTACAAGGTTTGGCACGCCTCGTGCTATCATTAGTAATGGGGGGTCGCATTTCTGCAACAAAGCTTTTGACATCTTGCTTACAAAGTATGGTGTCAATCACAAAGTCACCACCCCCTACCATCCTCAGGCAAGTGGCCAAGTGGAAGTCTCCAATAGAGAAATAAAGAGTATATTGTCAAAGACGGTCAATGTTAATAGAACCGATTGGTCTAAGAAGTTGGATGACACTCTATGGGCTTACAGGACCGCTTACAAGACTCTGATTGGTATGTCTCCATACCGGTTGGTGTTTGGGAAAGCTTGCCATCTTCCGGTTGAGTTAGAGCACAAGGCTATGTGGGCCTTGAAAAAGTTGAATCTTGAATGGGATGTGGCAGCCAATCTTCGTGTGGAGCAACTTAATGAACTAGATGAATTCAGATTCCATGCCTACTCCAGTTCGTCCTTGTACAAGGACAAAATGAAGTACCTTCATGACAAGTATGCTCGGGGCAAGGAGTTCAAAGTAGGTGACTTGGTTCTCTTGTTCAATTCTCGGTTACGTCTATTTCTGGGAAAGCTCAAGTCAAAGTGGAGCGGACTTTTTGAAGTGGTGTTTGTGACTCCGTTTGGTGCTCTTGATCTAAAGAACAAAAGTGGGGAAATTTTTAGAGTAAATGGGCACAGGGTCAAGCACTACCTAGGCAAAATTGATGATAGCCATGTGGTGGCACTTCTCCATCTAAAATGAACTTGGTAACATGCGTCGTGCTGTGACGTTAAATCATGACTGGAGACTGAAAGCTGCAAAAAGAAACCCAGAATACTGTGTCCACAATATCCTCTAAGAGTATCATAAGAACTGTCGGANATACATGCCTACACACATATATATATACATGCCAAGCCTATGGGCTGGAGACTGAAAGCTGCAAAAAGAAACCCAGAATACTGTGTCCACCATAGCCTCTAAGAGTATCATAAGCACTGTCGGAACAAGGCCCCGACTATACCTAAACTGTACAACAAAAGTAACCATCCTATGAAAGCTCCAGGAAGAGGTGGAGCTTACCAACTCACAGCTGAACCCCAAAATCCTAGCGGAGGGGTCGATCAGAGTCCCTACCTGGACCTGCACGCACGAAACAAAAATGCAGTGTCCCCAGGCAACGGGACATCAGTACGAATGAAAATGTACTGGTATGTAAGGCAGAAAGTAGAACCATACATAGCTGATGTAAAAAGGGTAATAGAGATACCACCTGACACTGAAACTCTGATAGCCTCCATGGCTGACATCCGACCTCATAGTACTCAAATATGCATTGTATGCTCGTGTAATCATATGTCGTGAATACATATATATTGATGTAAATGCATGACATACCCAACCAAATGCTAGCAATG
>ML279346.1:443-38753 GCA_005239495.1 Nicotiana undulata | reverse complement strand
GCACTCAGATGCTACAGGTTGTATCTCCTACATCTCTCTTTATATTACTGTTCTTATTTATGCCTTTCTGACTTACATACTCAGTACATTATTCGTACTGACGTCCTTTTGTTGGGGACGATGCATTCATGCCTACATGTATAGACAATCAATTTGACGAGCCCTCATAGTAGACGAGATTGGCTTTCAGCGAAGGATCGGTAAGACTCCACCTCATTTGGAGTGCAGCCAAGTCTATGTCATTGTGTCAGAGTTTTTCTACAGACTTATGGGTAGGCCGGTACCCTATCCCATTTGATGTCAAATAATCTTAGAGGCTTTGTAGACAGAGATTCAGTTTGTACATTATGTCAGAGGCCTTGACGGCCCATATGTATTCATATTTTAAGAAAATAATGATTCAGTCATACAGTATTTTCCCACTTACAGTTATGCATTACAAGTTGTGGCCATGTTGGCCCATGATAGTTACAAAAGGAATGAATGAGTTACAGAGTGGTTCGCTCGGGCCAGTGCGGCACCGGGCGCCAGCCACGCCTCCCCAGGTTCGGGGACGTGACAGTGATTTTCCTCTAAAGTCTTCATTGATTCCAGTGAGAATTCAGATGATAAAAATCAGGAAATTGAGGCTTCAAATGTTAATGAAATTTTTTCCTCTGAGAATCCTAAGATTAAAATTGAAATAAGAATCTTAGATGACAACTCTGATAAAGAAGTTAACAATTCAGGAGAAAAGTCAAAGTTAGGAAAGAGAAAGAGGGGAAGTGAGGAAAATGAAGTGGAGGAGAAGGGAGAACGGAGTTTGTTTAATGCGAGAGAGCGGCGTGTTATAGTCACTTCGATTCATCAGTGTGTTAGAACTGGTCTATTGGAAAAGGCTCGTCTCGAGGTTTTCCAAACGAATATGGAGATCATAAAGAGAGCGAGGGGGGTCGCCGGGAAGATGAAGAAGGAAGTCGGAGAAGACGAAAAAGGGCTGGGGGCTGGTTCTTTTTTTATTTTATTTTAATTTATTTAAGTTAAATCCACGTGTCCTTGTCTTATTCGTCACTTTGGCGTGTGAATTATACGTATATTTTGTGTTTGACTGCCTATTAATTTTGTGTCTAAATGACACATATGAAATATGGTTGAAGGGTTCAAATGAAACAGACTTAAGATAGAGTGTGCAAGTGAAAAGTGATGACAACTTTAAAGGGTTGCCGATGTATTTGGCATTACCTTACAAATATACTTCTAAATTTATTTTAGTTAATTTTTATCAAAAGAATGATTTATAAGTACTATTTCAAATCGATCACCCGCTTACCATCAATTTCACCATTATGCAAACATAAATTATTTATTTATAAAATCATTTTCAACACTTAAAAAATACTTAACAATAATTAATGCTTATAAAATATTTACTATCAACTAACCCAAACGAGCTCTTAACAAACAAGTCATAACTCAATTTGTTCGAAATTTGCTTGATTCAAAATGAGTTGGATCAAGAATGGTCAAATAACGAGTTAAATTTTATATTTTGCCTTTTAAAGATGTAAAAGCTGAAGCATTTTTCTAAAATATTAGCATGAATTCTCCCAAATTAACATATTTTCAGTTTCCAAATTAGATGTTTTACGTTTGGGTTTCGCATTGCATTTTTACCCTTCAGGTTATAAAATTTTAACTTATTTTGACCCAATAATTTAATGAATTATTTAAGTTCAACTCATTGAGTCAAGTTAAAAAATCCATGTTTCAATCCGTCTAAAGTTGAAACAAATGGGCAATTTGCTAAAAGAGATTCATGTGTTATAAATAGAATTTTATTTAAGGTGAATATTTATATTTTAGAGAGATTTTAGGGATTTTACTTGGTGACTAAGTCACTCTTCCTCTATAAATAGAGGAATTCTATTCCATTGTAATTGATCTCAAAATTCAATAAGAATTACCTCTTTCTCTTTCTCTGCAATATTATTCTTCTTTTATTGTTTCATAACACGTTATCAATTCAGTAGAAGCTTTGGGATTGAGCATAATGATTGTCAATTGTTCCATAAACTTTCTTCATGATTAAATTCTGGATTTAAGGTAAGTATTTTACTTTATTTTTCTTTTTGAAATTCTTGAAATTCTATAATTTGATTTTAAATACAAGCAAAGACAATAAACTTTGATTATAACTCTAACAGAGTTTGCAAGAAATTATAACTATCCAAAGTGGTAAAATTTCTATCCTTGTCATGATCAAATTCATGTATGGTTGTGGGCAAAGAAGTGAAAACCCGTCCCATTGAATTTGCTCCATTCTCATTCCCCTTAAGATAATGTGATAGCAATATGTGATAAGTCTGAAAGAAGACAAAATTATACCATGAAGGTATCAGTGGATGTGGACATGAAAATAGACAAAATTATAATCGTCATCATTATTGTGATAATGAGAATAATAAGAATTATCAAAATAATCTTTCACTATGTGAAAATAATATTTATCATCGTTTTGACAAGAGATTTTTTAAAGCACATATAGATGATTATGGTCCATTCATGATGTGAATGTGACAACATCTGATTTATGAATACATATTCATTCTTGGAAGAATATGAATGTGCTAGTAGTAGTGGAAATATCACACTCACTTCTAGAAGAAGGTTTGGGATGAAATAAGAAAATAATTTCATTATCATGACATGGATGACCTTTGATCACATACCTATTGTGATTAGCCAAAATATTATGGCAATGCATTATTACACGGCAACAGTAATAGAAGAAACATATCTTGCCTATAATGATTTTGACCATGACCATAATGGTATAACTTTCTATTGAAAGAGATATTCACCACATGGATGTTGATGAATATGTGATAGTACAAAATTAATTGAGAGCTCTAGAAGAGCCAACTATTACTATTTTGGAGGAATACAATTGATTATCATGTCAATATATTGTGTTGTAGTAAGTCTCAAACAAACTTATTGAGTTTCTAAAGTATTCGCGAAAGCGGTTGGTTATATTGTGACTATAAAATAAAGGAAAGATATAATATCTTCTATTACTATAACTTGTAGTGGGTAATAAGAAAAGTTACCCGCTTTATTCTCCAGTTGTACTACATAAATAAAAGAATGCCACAATAAACTTGGAGTTTATTGATAATTACACACGTCATGGTATAAACCTGAAATTTATCAATATTGATAATTTATCCAGTTGGCATAATTGGTTTAGCCATGTTAATTTAAATATGATGTGCAAAAATAAAAGAGAATTCATATGGATAAATATTAAAGAACAAGAAAGTTCTTTACAAATTCTCTTATTTTGCTTGTTCTCACGATTATTATACCAACTAAAATTGGGATTGAATCCCTTGAATTATGAAATTTATCAAAGGTGAATATGAGCTCATTCACCTATCATGTATACCACATAAGATGCATCTATGAGATGGTTACATCTGCGATTATTATTAACCCGCAACCTGGTGTTTGCGAGGTAATGATTTAGAGCATAATTTTCAGATTTTTTATTCAAGATAGTTCATCTTGATAAATTGGTTTACATCACAGTTGGTTTAGCAAAATGATTTATTGAGTGCCTCCACTTAATAGCTAAACAATTGCTTATGAGAACAACGTTATCTAAATCAGGTTGATATGTGTTATACACGAAAGTATATTACATTCTCCTCTCACAAGTGGTTCAGGTCATGACCAAATAATTTTATCTTATTCTTATTGAAGTGCGGTGTATATTTTGATTAACACCATAATCACAAAGATGAGTTCCCGCAATTGAGAAAGTATGTTAGTTTTTCTAACATGAGGAGGAGAGATGATAAACATTTGAGAAAAGGTTACGTGGAATGAATTATCAATTCTCTATAAGCATGATAATGTGATAACGAGGATTTTCAAGGTGCAACATATTCATTGAAGTTAATATGGATGATTTATTCATCAAATCTCTGGTGGCGTCAACCTTCAAAAGCTAGTGCACAGGATCGGGATGCGAAGGCTCAAGGATGTGAATTGATGCTCTCATTAGGGGGAGTTAATGCGCATTGCACTCTGTTTTTCTTACAAGGTTTTGTCCCACTGAGTTTTCCTTACAAGGTTTTTACGAGTCAACCAAAAGGCACATTTCTAAATATGTGTACTCTTTTTTCCTTTTCTAGAATTTTTTTTCTCATTGAGTATTATTTTAGTTAAGGTTTTAACGAGACACATTATTTGTTAAATAGACATTCAAGGGGGAAGTGTTATAAATAAAATTCTATTTAAGGTGAATGTCTATATTTTAGAGAGATCTTAGGGATTTTACTTGGTGGCTAAGTCACTCTTCCCCTATAAATAGAGGGGTTCTATTCTATTGTAATTGATCTCAAAATTCAATAAGAATTACCTCTCTCTCTTTCTCTGCAATATTGTTCTTTTTCTTTTATTGTTTCATAACAATGTGCTAAATTTAATCTATTTTTTAGTATTTTCAGGATGAATTGTTCCCGCTTAGGTATTTTTTCTGTTTTGGTAATTCGATGAGGACAATTAACTTCAATAATTTCATTAGATTCTGATTCTAACAAATTCAAATATTGGGGTTGGATAGCTCAGACAGGGGCGAAGGTACATAGGGTCAAGGGTGGTTAACTGACCGCCCTTCGCCGAAAAATTATACTACGTATAAGGTAAAATATTATTTGTTATTGATTAAAAATAAATTTTGAACACCCTTATTGAATTTTTTAGCTTCGCCACTGAGCTCATACATTAGTAAAGCGATATTTTAGGTCCCTTCATTAGTGGATATTTTTCTAAATGTGAAGGGACCAAACATTAGTAAAGCGAATTGTTCACGTTTTAGTTCTTAGTTTGTATTAGTATTAAGGGTCGTTTGGTATGAGGCATAAGAAGGTATAAGGGTGGTATAAAAATTTAATACCATCTTAATATCTTGTTTGGTTAGCAAATCAGGTATAAGTTATCTTGGTTTTAATTTTAACACTGGGATAACTTATACCTTATAGAATATGGGGTATTAGCACCGGTATAACTTATACCTTATTCTTAGAAATTATGCAATTGTCATTCTTAATACAACATACCAAACAATGAATAAACAACAATCCCAACATAACTAATCACAGTATAACTTATCCCAATATAACTTATACCGGCATATCTTATACCGGTATAAATCGTAGTCCAACCAAACGACCCCCTATAGTATTATTTATATTTATTTATATTTCATTGATTCGTCATAGATATTTAAGCATTTTTTTAAGGTATCATCCTTGTTCGTCACTGAGGCCACTTTGTGCGATACTGATATGTCTAAGGCGGATGATTATATTCAGGAGCTCGTCGAAATCATGGTAAGACAATTTAATTTTTTTAGCTAACACGTACATTACTAATGCATATTTCATATACTAAAATATCTTATTATTTTGTAGGTTACTGCTGGACCAATGACCCCTTTTACCGGACCTGCCAGTCTTACTAACAATCATGCTACAGTGCATCCTCCGATAAAGAGGAGATGTGATGAGGATGATCCTGATAGTGTAGCCAGGCGAGATGGGATGTGCCTCAGGCCAGCAAATGTTTTAAAACATATAGGTTGTGGGACACATTGACATTTTTTATTATATGTACATATGACAACAATATTTAATAGCAACATTGTTGTGGTTTACATTATATGCACGTGTGTATTTATTTCTCGGGTTATTTATTAGTTTAATATTACAACATAAAAAAATATAGCAACTTAACATACTTTAAATTCGGCACAGCTAATGTAACGACCCGACCGATTATTTTGAGAATTTAAGCTCCGCTCGGTGGCGTAAGGTCATGAATAGCTTCACACTGTGTATATCGACCTGCGTGCGTGGTTGGATTCAGTTACCGGATAATCCGGAGTCGAATTGGAAGGAAAATTACAATTTTTGAAGATTAAGTGATGGAAGTTGACCGGAGGTTTGACTTTTGTGTAAACAGCCTCAGAATGAGTGTTGGGTGATGTCAACAACTTCGTATGATATTTTGGACTTACGCGCGCGTCCGAAATTGATTTTGGAAGTCCGTAGAGAAATTTGAGGCAATTCGGTGAAAGTTAGAATTTCGGCGATTTCGGCCGATAAGTGAAATTTTGATATCGGGCTCGGAATGGAATTTTGGGAGTGGTTGTAGGTCCGTTCAATTCCTTCCGAGATTTTCGTCGAGATCTTTGGTCGATTACTAATATCTCGCTATTCCGTTACTCAGCGTCGGTCATGCTTGGTCTCAATCCTCAGCGAGTGCTTTGATTTTGAGCTCGGTCCATTACAAGCTTATTCTCGAGGAAACCCCTTGAATCTATAAAATCGTACATACTCGATTTTAACTATATACAAAATTAAAAAGAAATAAAATTACATAAATTCCTCGTAAAATGAATGGAACTCAATCTTTTAAAATGAATGGAACTCAATCTTTTAAAATGAATGGAGTACTATCTGGATGAGACCAAGCAGGGAAAGATGGAAATCCATTTGTCTTCTTCAAACAAAACACTCCATTTCCAAAGTTACGAAAATAATTAATTTTCTTAACCCAAATAGTATTGTACTTAAGTTTGAAGTTTGTCCAATCAGCAAATTTAGTCCAACCTAACAGCACCAACAAAATTCATTAAAATCTAGTGAAAATAGAGTACTTCTATAGTTTAAGGGACTACTTATGAAAAAGAGAAAAGAACAAAAAAACAAAACCACCCCCAAGCGCAACGCAATTACATATGGTCAAATGGAAATTCGCCCAAATCTTTGCCCGTTAGCAGTGCAGCTATTTTGAAGCAGCAATCCTCTTATCCAAGTAAATTTTCGGTTCCCCATTCCATTTTGGACTCTAATTTAAATATTTCAGTTGTCTAAATCCTAGTCAGTTTTCGTCTTTTTATATTCAAGAATTTGGCTTTACAGACTTTTGAAATGGATCCGGAATCTGCACGTACAACACGTGATTCTCTAGAACTGGTATTTCATATGTCAAATATTCTGGATACTGGCCTCGATCGTCACACTCTGTGTGTTTTAATTGCTCTATGCGATTTGGGTTTTTAACCATGAGGCATTGGCTGCTGTTATTAAGGAGCTTCGCCAAGAAAACCCCTCGTCTTCTTCTTCTGAACAAAGGATGTTGGCTCCATCATTGCCTTAGTCCGTTGTTTTAGTGGATCTTGAGCCGTCCGGATGTCTTTTCGCCTGAGAAGTTCATTTTAGAGTACCGGATTTTCGTCTTTGATGTAAGTATCTTGCCTAAACTTGTGTGGGAGAACTACCCCTAGGATTGAGTCTTCTTTGTTGATTGAGTTCGTGTATGCGAGGTGACGAGTGCGTACCCGGGCTTATTTGCTAATAGATTGACCTTTTAGGATTTGTAGGTCCTTATGCTACCTGTGAATGAGGTGTCATTGTTACATTTGAATCCTTGGTGGTTAATTTCATCCCTTTCGTGCTTAAATTAGTATTACTTTCTTTTGGATTCCTTCGTTGGCTATTCGATCTTACTTGACTTAACTGAGTATTTTACTTTTTTTATTAGTATGCTATATTTTCTTCATAAACTGCCTAATTGACTAGAATTAGTATTACTTGCCCTATAATTGCTTAGCAGTAATTGGAAGATCTATACGTTGATGTCAAGCATGCCCGTGAGTCGTATATTGTGATTTATATGATTCTCCCTTAAGTGCTACTTAGGTTTAGTTAGATAAATTTCCATGTTGATGGTATTTCCTTGGTATTGCCTATCACTGAGCATGGTTCAAGCTGAGTTTATTCTGTGAAGCTAATTGTCTAAGTGAGATTGGTTATAGCTGCTTCCCTAGCCGGGATGATTCGGTTTCTTTGGTTGTGAACTTGAATATATAGAATCGTTGCTATATTTGCCTTGTTTTCCCCTCGTTATGCTGCTTCTCCTTGTGCTTGGCATTCCTTTCAGTGGCTACTTTTTATGAGTGAGTTTTTACCATTCTTGTGATTCAAGTCTTTGTATTGATTTGCTCATCGCACCTTGCGTTCTGTCTTTGTTGCTTTTGCACCTATTGTGGCAATGTATGTTGTTTCTGTCGCATTCTAGTTGTTTTCCTCAGTGACTGCATTGCATATTTAAATTGGGACTACAGACGAGATTCCGGGAGCTTTCCTCATGTATTGCATTGCGTATTTAAATTGGGACTACAGACGAGATTTCGAGAGCTTTCCCCTTGTACTGCATTGCATATTTAAATTGGGATTACGGACGAGATTCCGGGAGCTTTCCCCTTGTACTGCATTGCATATTTAAATTGGGACTACATACGAGATTCCGGGAGCTTTCCCCCTGTACTGCATTGCATGACAAATTCTGAGTTACGGACTGAGTTCCGGTGGTTTTATCATTGAGGAGATTTGGATCGAAAGATATATATATATATTGAAAAGTGTTTGTCTTGCAGAAAAAAAATGATAATTGAAAGAGCAGCTACTGAGAAAGTATATTCGAACACCACGTGTTTTGGAGGAACTATGTTTTAAAGACTTCTCCTTATAAAGATATATAAATATACATTCAGAGAAAATATGTTTCAAAGAAGATTTCTCTGATCCGAAATGATTATATCTTTAAAGCTTTCGATATAAACTCACGATTTAAAGGTTTTCACTCGAAGGTTTGACCAGCTTTATTGAGTTATTGGCTAAGGCCTGATGTGAATAAATTGATGCAGTGCTGAGTTGCTTGTGTTTTATTGGGTTGTGATTCCCGATATTTGGCTTGCATTCTTTCCATTCTCTTTGCTATTCTATTATTCTATCCGTTGATTTTATTTGCTGAATTTTCTTCCGTATTATTCTATCGTACCTTTAATTATATCGAAAAATCTTTAGATAGATATTATGTTTCGGTCATTTTTACATTTATGTCTTTTTACTTATTAGACTAGTGGTATCTTGACTAGTCCTCGTCACTACTTCACCGAGGTTAGTCTTGATACTTACTGAGCACCGTTGTGGTGTGCTCATACTACACTTCTGCGCATTTTTGTGTGCAGATCCAGGTAATTGTTGTTATTAGCTGCGTAGATCTTTGATGAGAAGACTCAAGGTAACATGTTGCTGCGTTCGCAGGCTTCAGAGTCACCTTCTTGTATTTACTATTCATACCCTGTTGTATTCATTCTGAACAGTGGTAATTAGAAGTTTTGAGTAAATTCTTAGAGCTTATGACTTGTATTTACCGGGTTTTGAGAAATTGTAAACTCTGTCAAGATTTCTATATCGAGACTGTTATATTTCCTTTATTATTGTTGTTGTTCAGTGAAAATGTTAGGCTTACCTAGTCCCTAAGACCAGGTGCCATCACGATACCTAACAGAGGGAAATTTGGGTCGTGACAACTAATGAATATATATGACACGGAAAACACAAAGATAAAATATTACACTGAACAGATACATGTGTTTATTTAGTCACTATCGCTCATTATTCTTTGCTTCAACCACTTAAATTGCTCTTCCAACCTATTTTCTTCTTCTTCCGCCTCTTTTAGTTTCTCTTCACAGCCGCAAGTTGTTGTTGTAGTTTAAAGATTTGGAGTTCGTATTTACCAGTCACATTCCAAACATGGTGCAAACAATGTTTGTAGTATTCCTAGTTAATGGGTTCATCATACCATTCTTTAAATGTACATTGACATCCGTCCTACCAATGAGGATTATAACACAACACTATTAATTAGCATGTTATATAAAAAATATTAACAAATATTTTTTTCAAAACAATATCTTACAAGTTGTTATCCAGCGTCTGTGCCCCACATTATCGTTTGACCAACATGGCTTCAAAATCGCACGTTTGCAACAACTTGAGACGTCATTGCGTCCAGACATTTCTTAATGCAAGACAAATGAAAAATTAAGTTTTTCTACTTGTTTCATTAAGAGCAAATAATAACTAAAATACTCTAGGTTTTTATAGGTAGATATTGTACATAATGCATATTAGTGACACACTATGTTTCACGTGATAATGATTCTTTAGGGACAATACATCTTTTCCAGAACGATAGATTTTTCAGCTCGACAAGACAATACACATAACACATATTGGTGTCACACTATGCTTCGCGTGATAATGATTCTTTAGGGTACAAGATAGCTTTTCCGGAACGAAAGTTTTTCAGAACGACAACTTTTTCCGGTCGACAAGACATTACACATAACACATTTTGGTAGTGTGCTATGGTTCTTTAGGGTATAAAACAACTTCTTAAACTTAAACAAAAGATATGTATTCAAAGACAATTCGAAGAAACATTACAACATCGATTTAAAAAACGCCACTAACATTTAATAAGTGGTTCCTAAAGAGGCAAAAGGGTGAAGGTTCTTGAGCAGATTCCCATGGAACACGTCTTAACACTATTGATCCCTACCTTGAAAAAGATATGCTAGGTTGCTATACTAATTTGGTTGATGAAAAGTGGTATGATGTTCTGCATCCCTTGAAAAATAAGCCTATCAATATACACACTGATCACAAAGTTGCAGGGCACATTATTAAGGGCGAAGCATATTCTCAAAATCCTGAAGGTATGCGAATTTGGGGAGAAAACTACAATGCTTTCCCCTTTACTCAAAACGATATGATTATGAAGTACTATTTCGCTGGCATGGTCTTGTTGTGTCACAAGCACTATATTCAACCTTCCAAACACACATAAAGATGATCCAGAAGTGATTCGACATTTGATGAACGAGATTCTAGAGATGAAAAATGCACTAGCTGTTCTCATGCAATGGATGATCTTAACTTCCTGGGAGGAACGAAGGATCAGTACTGGATTTATTAAAAAATGAAAAATTGCTTAGAGACGATGTTTATCCTGTTTTCCCAACAGTTGTCGAGTGGGAGGGACTACCTACGTTTCTACCATAGACGTTGACATAGGAGTCCCATATTGTTATAGAAATTTAGCAAGTGGTCTTATTGAGATAGCGATGAAATACGAGAAATGTGTGTCAATTGGGGCCAAGATTACGATGCCCTGGGTCCCAAAGGGTACGTACACAATGTTGACGAAGAAGATGAAGACAGTGACAATGAAATAGGGCCAGACAACAACGATGATGGAGAATGACAATTGTTTTTTTTCTTGGGCTGTATGTTAAACTGTTGTATTGAAGTATTAATGCTAAATATTAATAAGACTTACCATCAATGGAAACATAATTTTGTTTCATACATTCTGCCAGATGAACATGTACATACACTTATTATAACAGATTACTGGAGAAAAACACTACGTGTTTTCTTGATAACTGGGAACATTGGATGAACTTCCACTGGGAGCTGAATTACCACCGCTACCCAAACCAGCTGACGGACATTTACGACGGTCGTGTCCTGTTTGCGAACATATGCCACATTTACGAGCATAAACTGTATAACCAACATCCATTTGGTTCCGTATACACTTTTTTTTTTGCACTTGTCATTGACGCAAATACTCCTTGTTACACACCATTTTAAATGGTCCGGCGGCCAATAATACTGAACACCCACTGTCTATAAACTGTCCACTATATATGTTTAAGTATGCAACAACGCTATATTGTTTATCAATGTACCTCGTCATCGCGAAACCTGTATGGTGAAAGCACTTCATGGCATGTGAGCAGGGCATGTGATAGATGTACCATTTCCCACAAGAGCATAACCTTCTGGCTTCATTGACGGTGTGTGTATTATTCTCCCGATTTTGATGGATAGCGGTGCGAACTTCAAAAATATTTCGCTCGTTGCAATACTGCAAAAATGAATGCCAATGTGCTTGCTTCCTGTATTTCTCTAATCTTTTCATTGGTATTAGCATAAATTCAACACCCCTTTCCATCAATGACGATGCACCTCTAGCCCTTTCAACAAACCTCTCCGCCATTTGCTTGAATAACATCCGCACCATGGCAGTGACAAGTAATCCACATGTAGACTTCAATAACCCATTGAACGACTCAAACACATTTGTAGTCAAAATTCCCCATCTTCTGCCATCATCCGCATGCAAAGTCCGGTTGTCAAGCTCATGTCGCACTAACCAATGATAGGCTCCTTGGTCTTCCTGCACGATCAATTCCATTCGCCTCCTGAATTTACAATCTTGGTGATCTGTTGCATCTTTCCACATCAAAATCATGCAAATCCTTGCTGGAATATGCCTTCTGGAAATTGGTCTTCAAGTGCCTCACACAGTAGCGGTGGTAGGCATACGGTTCCTGCTAGGCACGCAAATTCTATACAGAACTAAAAATAATGTCGTGCCGATCAACTATTAGACAAATACTTGAACGCTGCCTGACAACGTGCTTCTTCAAGTGGTTCAAAAATAGTGTCAACGTCTCTTGGCTTTCATTGACGCAAATATCAAAATCCAGGGGAAATATACTTCTATTAGCATCTACTGCAACAGTGATCAACAACTTGATATCATACTTTCCATAGACATGAGTGTCGTCTATGAATATTACCGACCGACAATGCACAAAACCATCAATTGCTGGTTTAAATGCTCAGGACACATATATGAATATATGTTCTGGTATTCCCGGACTTCGCTCAAGCTTCCGTTCAACAACAGTCCCGAGGGTAAAGTGTTGCAATGCGGCCATGTACCTAGTAGAGATGCAAATGACTTATCCCAGTTACCATAAACAATTTCAAACACACGTTTGCATCCGAGAAATGCCTTTCTTTTGGTAATGGTACACTGGACATATGTTATACACTCTTTGATCTTGTACCTTATAGACACTTCAATGTGTGGAATCAAGACAAGAGAAATCAAGTCAATATTCAAGTTAAAATGATTCCCATTGAATGTGTCCATTTCACAATTGTGGGTGTCAATGTATTTACCCACAACCCACATATTTGTTTTCGTCTTCGTCTCACGCATCATCCAATTACAACCCGTAAATCATCTACGACAAATAACCTTGTATACATCCAGAGATGACTCATGAACCACGATCTCACGACACTCTTTTATGTTGTACATTCGCACCGCCTTGCTTAGGCGTGCTTTATTAGGAAAACGCATGCCCTTTGGCAGCACCGTTGCTCTAGATTCATCCCACATTTCTGTCCGAATTTCGTCAAGATCCCTTCTGAGGGCATCCACATCCGGCATACTTGGAAAATTATCAAGGTAGAGAATCTTCCTTGAATGAAACGACACATGGGACTCGTACACTCTTGGTCTAACAGGAGGTGGAGCATGCTCCCTCGTCAAATCAGGTTCAACATTCTCTTCCTCCTCCTCATCACCCTCATCAAGGAATGGTGTGCCATCTCTAGACTTATCAACATTGTTGTCATAATCACTATTCTCTTCCTTATCTGCACATCTCTTAGATCCCGGTTAAATATGTCGTCTTCGGGCAATTGAATAAGGACAAGACCTTCAAGTTGCTCGTTTTCACTACACAACCAATAAAATAACGAGTTACTCAAATTGATCCAAACTTTACAGATAGCTTTATCACTTCACTTGCAAATCATAATATGTTGATATCCCATGATGGACATTATCCTGTTGGTGATGACTCCCGGATGGACCAGCATGATCCAACACACCAAAAATGGGATTCTAACTAGGCCTTGGTTCATAACTTGTAAAATTCATATTTGGCCGGTGCCCCCTATGGAATAAATGAGTATTAATACAAATTCAATTCATCAAAAATAAAATATCGTAACACAAAGGAAACTTAAAGTTTACCACTTAGCTTGTGGATTATGTAAACTAGTAGAGAAATTATTTCCTTACTCCTCATTCTCCCAGGAGATAAATTTAGATCAGAACAAACTCTTTCACCCGGAACGTGTTTGGCTAAAACTGCTCCAAAATAATCACCCGATGATTGAGAGATATCCCTACTTTCCGCAACCTTATTATTGTGAATATCTTCAGCCTTGACGTACATTTCCAACATTTTTATCACAAGAGATTCCCGCTATTCATCCGGAGTCCTTAGAAAATCTCTCAGAGTTTCATCGTCTTCGATGTTAAACCCAACATAACAAGCAACCCCTTGCGGAGTGACATAATATAGATATCTTTCGGTTACTTTAATATTCACCGAATATTTGCTCCCATTCATTTTACATAACAACGATACCAATGTATCGTGCTCTATTATAAGTGGCAACTTAACATGACATTATGGAGATAAACTATAGCTTACTGAGTTATTCGTCACCACAACCTCACCCCCAATATAATGAAACCCTAATTCTCCGCTCTTCAATCATTATGACAAAATGCAAAATAACTTAACGGAGAAATATTTTAGAAGACTTAAAATATTTATGAATGAACTTTTACAAAATCCTGAACCTCTTTAAATAAGGCAAACACCAGTCCGGGTGGGTTCAATTATTTGAGATATAGCGCCTTAAATATGTGCGCTATACCCAGTTGAATTATTGGTATGTCAGTTAAGTCCAAAAAAATTATTAGTGGGCCCACATAATATATATAACGCCTTATATTAGGTCTTCTATACCTAACAGACAAATGACCGTTAATGTATAACGCGGTCAACTAGAGCGTTATATATAGTATGATACTTAATTTCCCCCCCCCCCCCCCCACAATTTTTATTCTTTAAGTCCAAAAGAACCACGTTTCGTATATCCTGCTCGCTCCATTGCACAACTGTCACTTAATAATTTGCCGAACCAACAAACTTTTACAAAAAAGCTATCGATAGGCAAGAACAGACTGCTATTGACTGCTTTTTGATGAATATGGTATTGAGGTTCAATTTATTTGAAAAAGAGATCAATCTTCGAGGAGACCATTCGAATGGTTGAATTGACGACTTCGCTTCGATCTCTTCGACTGAACATTCCTATTTGGCACGTTACAATTACATTGCATAAAGAATATAAAACAAAATAGAGAGACAGAGACAAAAAGGAAACTGAAACTTGAAAGGAACCAGCAATTAGTTGACCATCTTTCTGCCATTACCTACCGTACATGCTTCTGAAACGCATCTGATTCTGCCGAAAGTTCCTTCAAATAGGACCCATTCTCTAATTTGCCCCTTTGACCTCAACAAAGCATAATAAAAGTATAAACCCCACATAAAATCTTAATCAACTTACCAAAACAGAACGTGATTTTCACCTTTTATATTAGTACTTGTTTCCATTTCAAATAACCCCTCATTGAATATTCACCACATGCTTCTCATGTCTTTTGTCACTTTCATTACCAAAGATTTCACCTTTAAATCACACTAATTCATTGTTTTTATCAAATTTAGAGACATCTGAAGCCAAGCAGCAGGTAAAATTTTTTAGTTACTTATCAAGTCAAAAGTCAAGTGGAATTTTTGGGTGTTTTCTTATGATTTTTTGATATTTTCTGAATATGATCCTGATTTTGCTTTTTTGATGTTATTTGCTGAGATGGGTTTTCAGTATCAGAGATAGCTGGTTGATTCTTGGTATTCATTTTACTTGTTAAATTCTTAATCTTCTGCAAGTCAAAAGTCAAAGTGAGTTCCAATTTTGGTTTGTTATATTTTCTTTAATCTTCTATGCATATTGGATTCTGATTTTTACATTCAAGTTTTTTTTTTGGTTGCTGAAATCGGACTTTTGATTTTTTTTTTGTGTTGAAATTTGTAAGTGTACCCAAGGGTTAAGGTGAGGCAACAGAAAGAAGAAGACGATGAATATGCTTATGAGTCTTTGCCATCATTGAAGGCTTTTGAATCCCTTTCCTTAAGTGACTTATCTTCTTCAGGTAAATACTTTTGTCTGTTGAATCCCATCTTTCATTCTTATGTTATCTTTGTTTTTTTTAATATAACTTGGTCTTGCAATCAATTTCTATTTTAACTTTTGTGTGCGTGTGAGAGCCTAGGGTCTATCGGAAACAACACACTACACTCCCCAGACCCCACTTTTGGAATAACACTGGTTTGTTGTTGTTGTGATTAACTATTTTTGGATTGCTCTTTATCATGCAAGACTAGGGGAACTTAAAAAATTCTGTTTTATGAGGATTCTGGATCAAGATCATTCCTTCCTATAGCTTTAACCCAAAATCAAACCTTCTAGATATTATAATTTTTTGCTATTTAGACTTGTATGTCAGTGTTGTGATAACTAAGGTTAGAGTACCTCTAGTGTTGACAGATCCTAATTAATTTGCCGTAGAAGACTAATTGTTTGTCAATATTGGATGAAATGAGCTCAAATGGAACGAAATGGATGTGGAGGCTCATCTATTATATTTAGGTGTAGTTGAATTGAATAGGCTTTGATTGTTGAGTTGATACGGATGTAGAGGATCTATTTTTCGATTTAAATTTTCCTTGTAAATGGATATCGACATGGCGACATTGGTTTGACTTGCTATTTGTTTCTTAAAATGATGTAACAATGGTTCTATACAATTCATCAAACTAATTGTAGTTGACTTAGTTTTCTTTTGCGTATCCTCCTGCTTTCCTTAAGCATGATACATTTTAAATGTTGACTTTATTGTAATATCCTGATGCAAGCAAAGGAATAATGCACGGCATCATATTCTACTTAACCTCTTTCAGATTTTATACTTGTATATAATTCTAGAAGTAGAGGCTTAGAGCATTTCCATTTGTGTGTATGCTGGTCCTTGACCTCTTCTATTTTGAGCTGAATCTGAATTTGTCACTTGATTACCTCTAATAGTGCAACTCTCTACGGTTGATCAACCAGGTTAGCCTTAGCGAATGCATATCCATCTTCTATCTCGTGACTATGAGACCTGTTTTATCAAGTCTCCAAATCTCTGTAGTTCTTTCTTACTTCTCACGTTCTGTTGACTTGCATAGTGCTTGTTGAAGGCTTTGATTTGTTGGTTTTTTTCACAGTGTGCCATTTTCAAAACCATGACACATAGTATCGATGGTTGGATTTAAGCAAAAAATGGGAGTTCGCATATTAACCCCTGCAATAACTTCGGCCATACTGTTGTAGTATTTAACTGATTCCAATCAATACGTTATTGCCTTTCTATTTCCATCATTTTATTTGTTCTCAGCTTTGATAGTTTCTAACCAGTTCCTTGTTTTTTTTTTCCTGATGTTGTATAAAGATGATTCTCCTACATCAGTTGTGAGGATACCCCGAGCATGTATTTTAAGCCCGGATAGACATGGGCTTCCATCATCAACAGGTTACATACTTCTTTAAAACTTTTTGGTACCTCCTACTTTAAAAGTGGATGAGCATTCATTCTGTTGATTGGGCAGGGAGAACAAAGGACAATAACCAAAACATTTCTGGTGGAAGCAAAACAAATGCAAGGGCCACTTCAGTCCCACGACCACGTGCGGTCTTATCAAGCCCTGGTAATCCCTGATAAACTTTGCATTGTAGAATTAACACCTTCGTAGGGTAACACAAACTTGAGCTTCTAGATACTGAATGGTGAATGGTGTAGCACAACCGTATTTGTTTGTCAACGAAGTGCGATGGAGGAACAAACCTGAAAATGCATTTGATATTTACTTTTTACGTGCTTATTGACATTATCATGTAAATCTTACATTCCCCCTCCTTATGGATCTGAACAGACTTTTTCTGATACTGTAAAGTTTAAACTCGTTATTTTGGAGCCAGTAAATGTGGCTGTGTATAAGAGAAGGAACCCCGTAATACATATGTAGATTAGCTTCATCTTTATTGCGGTTTGTGAGCTACATCACACGAGTTCTGCTGATAATGATACCACGCCTTTTTGGCTATGTCGTCTCTCCACATTACCTAAATGGATAAAGCGGGGTAAATAAGGGGCAGAAAGTCCTGGTGATTCTCACTAACATGACAAATGATACCGTTGCGTAGTTTGCCGGTGCATGAGATGTATACTTCTGCTATTCAAATAAATAAGCTTCATGCACATAATCAACATATAGGTACTGGTTTCATCAAGGGAAATTTGCTGTATTTGAATGAGCACGATGGGTCTGAACTATTCTTGCATCAGAAATGGACTTGCCAACTCATCTGGCAGATTTGCTTAGACAAGAAATAGGAATGTTGCTGATACATTTCAGAAGTTATTCTTGATTCCGCACTATTTTGTGAAATTTGTTCATGTGTTTCTATATGTTTAGCACGTCAACTGCGCTGTAGAATAACCATAAATTGATGATAGAATGAGATCATCTAATACAGAGCCTCTGGAATTTTTTGAATTGCCGTGCAGTTCACAAAGATAAACACAGTAGATGGTGTATGTTTTGCTGAAGGTATTGGAATTTTGTTTTCAGATAATGATCAGATGATAAGAAGTAGGGGCAAGACGAAAGCAGAACTAATTTCAGGCTTGAAAAGTCGCAATTCATGTCAAAACAGACATCATACCAGGTGCAAAACTTTTCCAAAATCGATTCAAGCTGAAAATCCTATAAGTGGAAATAAAGGCTCAAAAGAAACAGCTGATGCAAAACTTGATCCTCGAGCAAGAGGAAGGCTAGTTAAAGCTGATCAAAGTCAAAAAACATGCCGTCATGAAGGAGATCAAGATTCTGTTTGTTCAAAGTAATACACTGAGCAGCCGTATTGGCCGAGTAATAAACTTTTCAACTAGGATTGTTCTAGCCTGCATACTAATTGTGAAAGTTTCTGAATGCAACTGGTCGCAACTTGACCAAGTTATAACTGAACTGGAAACTCTTCAAAGAGTAACCTCGATGAGGTGATTTCTTCTACGACGAGAGTCAAGACTCATCCTCTTTTGCAGAAAATTCTGCATCTTCAGACTGTTGACGTGTTACACCATCGTCTAGCTACAAGTGCTTAATTTCTACTACTATTTAACAGTGTCATTGTCGAGTGAGCAATATTTCCCTGTGAAAAGTTATGATTTATCCGTTTGACCTTTAGCATCAATGAATAGCCAAACTTTCTTGCTGCCATGGCTCCTTTATCAGATGAAAATGTTGGTTACTCCTCATTAATTGGAACTTAAACTTGTTTTGGAGACTTAACCTTTTTGAGTCTTGTGCTTAATGTTATGTTTGTTGTACCTTTATTTAGACCAAATATTCAATGTCAGTTTAGACTTTTCCCCCATATCATAGTGCCTTTTGCACCATGAACACAACCGTAATAGAATTATGTTAAGGCAGGATACAACCACTTACTCAGTTGTTGCACCTGAGAACTTAGGAGTCGTTTGGTCGGGGAACAAGTCATCCTAGGATTAATTATTTCGGGATTGTTATCCACCCTCCCATAGGGCTAACACTACAATCCCGGGATAACTAATCCCGGGATTTTATCCCAAACAAACGCGGGATAAACTCATTTCAAATTTAATGACGGGATTAATCCCTTATCCCTCGTACAGAACGATCCCTCACGATCCCTCAGTGTTCATTTCCTGCAAACAGCGGAGCTTGCTTACACTGCCAGTCCCAAGCCCGGATAAAGGAGTTGTAGGTTCATATCTATTATAAAATTTGTCATTTCATGATGAATCTGCATAGATCCAAACATCGTATTTATGATATTGAAAATTCATACGGCTGACCCAAACTAGCCATAATTATATAACCAAGCTTCATTGAGCGGGGACTGTCAAGTCAAGAATACTAAAACTTGTAAAGGTACATTATTAGAAGCTCCAATAATGAAGAGGTACATTGTTAAAAGCTCCTCCCAGCCATGACAATTCACAACCTTAGAAAGAACACACACAACAAACCCTAGTGACGCGTTTTAAAGTAAGACATGTCTTAAACCCCCAAATTAAAGCGAACAATATCACTAGTGCACTGAACTGTTACAAGTTAGTTTGTTTATAACTCACTATCATAAATAGTTACGCACATTCTAACAATAATCTTATATTTCAAACAAAGACAAGATGCATTAAAGGATGCATATTGTTGGCGCAAAGCTTAAGAACATAAGATTTACACTATGAGTTCAATATGTAGTAGAGGAATATACAGCGGCGCATGCAAGATTTTACGTTAGCAATGTCGTTCCATTCAACTTATAAGAGAGTTTTGCACTAGGATTGTGGTGATTTTAAGGCTTTTTTTCCTATCCTAAATTGATAATTTACTTTGTCTTATTATCGAGCGTTGTCGCTCTATTATATATACACATTTATTTTTATTTACACATACATACATGTAAAGAAACTTTTTATGAAGCGGATGCCACCTCCTTACTAAACATTTGATCACTACAACAACAATAATAACAATTCAGTAGAATCGTACTAATGGGGTCTGGGGAGGTTAGAATGTACGCAAACCTTACCTTACCCGACGGGATAGAGAGGTTGTTTGCGGGTGACCCTCGGCTCAGAGACAATTGATACGTAACCATAAACAGAAACCAGAAAAATAGTATCAACATCGTAAAATACAACAAATAAATGGAAAGGCCAAAATGTGAAAGACAACCAAAAAAAAAAAAAGTGAAACACAACAAAAACCGCTAGCAGTCATAGACGAAACACTATTAGACTAGCCGGCGCAGCGAGGAGAAATGCTCGACTACCCCCGAACCTACAATCCTAATGCTCGATCTCCACACCTTTCTATCAAGGGCCATGTCTTGGAAATCTGAAGCTGCGACATGTCCTGCCTGATCATCTCGTCCCAGTACTTCTTAGGCCGCTCTCTACCTCTTCTCGTAACTGCCAGAGCCAATCACTCACACCTCCTAACCGGAGCATCTAGGCTCCTCCCCGTACGTGTCCGAACCACCTAAGCCTCGCTTCCCGCATGTTGTCATCCACGGAGCCACGCCCACCGTCTCCCGAAAGACATTTGATCACTATTTCTAGATATTCTTTTGTACATTCTCTTTCAATTAATATTTTAGACATGCCATTGGAGAAATTTATGCTAAATGGTCTAACAGTGAGACTTACCTATACAGTAAAGTCTACTCTATATTAGAAGTTAGGAACATAAAACTAACACACTTTGGGAAAAAAAGGCCAAGACTTTTGGCAGAGTTAAAATTTATTTATGGAAGTTTTAAAATCAATAGCATGAAAAATTAAGAAATTAATAACAATTGACATTTTACAGAAAGATCAGAAGGGAAACCCCTCACATGGCATCATCACAAAACAATTCTTAGTTTTCCATGACTTAAAACAATTTTCTAGCTTTAGAAAATAAAAATGGTTCATGCAGTTGCGAATGTAGTGTATTGGTACTTATGAGTATACAACAAACTCAACATACTGTATACAGAATATAAATATATAGGTAAAAACTACTAAAATGTCACAAGGTCAAATAAAGAAGAATAAAAAGAAAAATTAGGCTATGCCACGTCTGACAGTGACAAAACTACTTACAAGGCTTATTTTGACCAGGGAACGAGTTATCTCAAAAAATAATTAGATAGAAATTATAATATAAAGATTAAATAATAACCGATATATATGTCTTTCGTTCAATTTATGTGGTATCTTTTTTTTTGTCAATTTCAAAAAGAATAATATTTTTTAATGTGTTTAGCAATAATTAAATTTGAAATGTCTATTTTTTACTATAATGAGATAATTTATAGCACACGAATATTCTTGGATTATTTTAGACCATAAATTTCAAAAGTATTTTTTTTTATTAATCTTCTTGTCAGTCAAACACCGTCATATAAATTGGAACGGAAAAAATAGTTCTTAGAAGATGTTTAGACTAAAAATTGGGTATGTGGAATATAATATAAAACATGCATTTGATTTAAATTAGATAAGCTGGAATAAATTTTTATTTTTATTTTAACTTTATCATTCTTAAAAACTTTGGAGATGAAATGTGTTATTTTATTATTTTATCCCAAAATTATTATCCCATATAGAATATAGAATCAATATAATACCATAATAATGATATAAACAACATCAAAATTAGTAATTTCAGAATAATATATTATACCAACTGCCAAATATAGAATAAGCTAATCCCGCGACATATCTTGAGATTATAATTCCTTATCTCACCAACTGAATGACCTCAACGTCCTTTAGCAACTGTTAAACTGATCTAACATTGCTCTCTAATCTATTCGTCTTATAAATAAAATTCTATTTATGGTGAACGTCTATATTCTAGAGAGATTTTAGTGTTTGTTACTTGGTGGCTAAGTCACTCTTTTCCTCTCTCTCTATACAATATTGTTCTTCTTCTTTTATTGTTTCATAACACGTTATCAGCATGAGACTCTAACCAATTGAATAGAAGTTTTGAGATTGAGCATAATGATTGTCAATTCTCCACGAACTTTCTTCATGATTAAATTCTGGATTTAAGGTAAGTATTTTACTTTATTTTTCTCTTTTAAATTCTTAAAATTCTATAATTTGATTTTAAATGCAAGCAAAGACAATAAACTTTGATTATAACTCCTATAGAGTTTGCAAAAAATTATAACCACTAAAGTGGTAATATTTCTATGCCTTACCATGATCAAATTCATGTATAATTGTGAAAAAAAAAGAGTGAAAACCCGTCCCATTGAATTTGCTTCATTCTCATTCCCCTTAAGAGAATGTAATAGCAATATGTGATAAGTCTGAAAGAAAACAAATTATTACCATGAAAGTATCAATGGATGTGGACGTGGCAATACACGAAATTATAATCGTCATATTTGTGATAATGAGAATATTAAGAATTCTCAGAATAATCTTTCACTCTTTGGAAGTAATATTTATTAGCGATTTGACATGAGATTTTGTAAAGCACATATTGATGCTTATGGTCCATTCATGATGCGAATTAATGAGACAACATCTGATTTATGAATACATATTCACTATTGGAAGAATATGAACGTGCTAGTGATAGTGAATATACCACACTCACCTCTAGAAGGAGGTTTGAGATAATATAAAAAAATAATGTTATTATTATGGCATGAATGGTCATTGATCACATACCTATTGTGATTATGCCAAATATATTGACAATGTGATTATTAAAAGACAATGGTAATGCAAGAAATAGATCTTGCATATAATTTTGACCATGACCATAATGGTATAACTTTATCCGTAAAAGTTTATTCACCATATAGATGTTGATGAATATGTGGTAGTACCAAATTAATTGAGAGCTCTTGAAGAGTCAATTATTACTATTTTGGAGAAATACAACTGATTATCATGTCAATTTATTGTATGGTAGTAACTCTCAAAGAAATTTATTGAGTTTCTCAAGTATTCGCGAAAGCGGTTGGTTATATTTAGACTATAAATAAAGGAAAGATTTAATATCTTCTATTACTACAACTTGTAGCGGGGTAATATGTATGTGAAAAGTTACCCGCTTTATTCTCTAGTTTGAACTACCAAAATAAAAGAATACCACAATAA
Organism: Nicotiana undulata; assembly: GCA_005239495.1. Taxonomy (NCBI): domain Eukaryota; kingdom Viridiplantae; phylum Streptophyta; class Magnoliopsida; order Solanales; family Solanaceae; genus Nicotiana; species Nicotiana undulata. The sequence continues at coordinate 15,302 of ML279346.1, read as the reverse complement.
AGTGGATGTTTATTGATATAAAAACCATATCATAATAAACTTGGAGTTCATTGATAATTGAACACGTCGTGGTGTAAACCTGAACTTTATCAATATTGATAATTTATCTAGTTGGCATAACTAGTTTAGCCATATAAATTTAAGTATGATGTACAAAAATAAAAGAGAGTTCATATGGGTAAATATTAAAGAACTAGAAAGTTATTTACGAATTCTCTTATGTTGCTTGTTCTCATTAATTGATAGACCAACTAAAATTAGGATTGAATCCCATGAGTGTAGGAAATATCAAAGATGAATATGGGCGCATTCACCTGCCATGTATACCACATAAGATGCATCTATGAGATGGTAACATGCGCGATTATTATTGACCCGCAACCTGCTGTTTGCGAGGTAACTTGCTCAATAATTTAATTTAGAGTATAATTTTTAGATTTTCTATTCAAGATAGTTTATCTTGATAAGTTGGTTTCGTTTAGCAAAATGATTTATTGAGTGCCTTCACTTAATAGCTAAACTATTGCCTATGAGAACATCGTTATCTACATCATTTTGATATACGTTATACACGAAAGTATATTACATTCTCCTCTCACAACTGGTTCAGGGTCAGGAACCAAATAATTCCATCTTATTATTATTGATGTGCGATATATATTTTGATTAACACCATAACGCACAAAGATGAGTTCCCAAAGTTGAGGAAGCAAGTTAGTATTTCTAACATGAGGGGGAGAGATGATAAACATTTGAGAAAAGGTAACGTGAAATGAATTATCAATTTCTCTATAAGCATGATAATGTGATAGCGAGGATTTTGAAGGTGCAACATATTCAATAAAGTTAATATGGATGATTTATTAATCAAATCTCTGGTGACGTCAACCTTCAAGAAGCTAGTGCACAAGATTGGAATGTGAAGGCTCAAGTATGTGAATTGATGCTCTCATCAGGGGGAGTTAATGCGCGTTGCACTCTTTTTCCCTTACAAGGTTTTGTCCCACTGGAGTTTCCTTGCCAGGTTTTTAACGAGGCAACCAAAAGACGCATTTTTAAACATGTGTACTCTTTTTCCTTTTCTAAAATTTTTCCCCATTGGGTTTTATTTTAGTTAAGGTTTTAATGGGGCACATTATTTGTTGAGTAGATATTCAAGGGAGAGTGTTATAAATAGAATTCTATTTATGGTGAATGTCTATATTCTAGAGAGATTCTAGGGTTTGTTACTTGGTGGCTAAGTCACTCTTTCCCTATAAATAGAGGGGTCTTACCCCATTGTAAATCATTCCAAAATTTAATAAATTTTTTCTCTCTATATATAATATTGTTCTTCTTCTTTTATTGTTTCAGAACAGTTCAATCTTTATTAAACTCTTGTTTTTAGGACGTCCAGTATTTTTCTTCAAACTCGAGACCTATTTCAAAATAATGTTGAACTTTGATAACGTCAAAGTAAGTAAGGATCGTTGATATGTCAATAAATTTAAGTCAACAAATGTAACTTATCCTATAACGATTGAAGAAGGAATGATGTCAGGGGGTCCAGCCAAAAGAAAAATAACTCCTACTAGTACATAATTAAAATTGACAATTGATCGTGCTTTTTGGACACATTAAGTAGGCATTTAGATATAAAAAAGAAGAGATTTTAAAAATAGTTTTTGAAATTATTTGAAAATTTAAATTGTGTCTCGACATGTATCTCACTTGACTTTTTTGAGTGTCATGTCAAAGTCAATCCTTTTGCAAATGCATGTTGAAAGTTTAGTGTGAATCCCTTAAAGTTATCGATGGTTAAAAACAACAGTTATCAACCGTATTATTTACTAAAAATAAGTTAAATAATGACCTTTTTTTAAACGGATCAAATATGAATAAGAATCATTCCAATGGATAACTAATGAGTTTAACTTTTACATTTGTAAAGCTTTCTCAGGTTTGGGAAACTGGAAATTCTCCCAAAAGTGATCATATTCAAGGAGTCATAGATAATATGAATATCCATATTATAATCCGACGATTAATCCGCTTTTTGTCCGTATTGAATATGAGTCGGGTCATATAATTTATCCGTTTTTTTACATTACCCGTTTTCGACCCTACCCATATCCGACCTGCACGTTTGCCACGTCTTGGAGGCTTTCTCTAGCTATGTTTTTATAACTTCTTCTTAATTTCCTTTTAATTTGACTTTATCTTTGTGATACATTGTTGATAGCCAAAACAAAACAAAACAACTCATGAATCTTAACAGTACAGATATTATTATTCTTCTATTTCAGTTTTCAATGAGAATCGCACCTCTTCAAAATTTTCAGAAATCATGCCTCGAGCATCATATTTCATATATATATATATATATACTGAACACGACATTTTTAATTTAACTACAAGCATTTGAAAACTACAGTACAAAGCTTGCGATATTCTTTATTCAAAGTTCTTTCCATGACATATTTGGAAAGAACAGACACACACTCAAAACACTATATATGATGGAAATAAAAGGAAAATACTTTGAAACTCTCAACATAGTTTGATAAAATTCCATAATCATAAGAAGATATCTCGTAGAATTAGTCGAGCTGGACGCAAACTAACTCATAATTTAGGCATAGACGGTAGGATTGGCAAGAAGGTAATTTTCAACAGCCTTGAAAAGTTCCATGGCTTTATCTTTGCCTTCATTGTGTTCTTCTTCCTTAAATACATAATCACCTTTTGTGTGGTACTCAGTTGATGTCTTGCAAATACAACCTCCATTTGCAGAGGTTTCGAATTTGACATCATAGGTAATGGATTCCAATTTGTCTCCTAGAACATCTCCTTCGATTAGTGAATATTTGGTTACCAAATTCTTGTCGTCAATCACATGAAGCTTGTGCTTCAAATACTTTATTGGACCACCTGTCATCTCACAAGCAAACTTATTTTCTTGACAAATCTAAGATGAAGTTTTTGCACAAAAAAAAAAAAAAAAAAAAAAAAAAAAAATTAAGAAAAAAAAAAAAAAAAAAAAAAAAAAAAAAAAAAAAAATACCCAGTATATTCCCACTAGGTGGGATCTGGGAGAGTAGTTTGTACGCAGACCTTACCCCTACCTAACAGATAGAGAGGCTGTTTCTAGTAGACTCTCGGCTCAGAAAGGGTAAAAAGAAAAAAAGAAAATAATAATAATAAAAATAAAAAATTGTTGAATTATACGTTGTTCTTTGATAGTCTTTTAAAGAGGATTTAAGTTATACAGACTGATAGCATACGTAATTTTTATATTATTCGTGTAATTTAATATATACTATAGTTTAATAATTTGATTGTATAAATATCTTTATCAGAGTTGGTGCTTATTCCAAAATAACGTTTCGACCAAGAAATTTTTTTTAAAGAGAGAAAGAACTTCCTAAAAGAATTTCACCAAACAAGTCAAACTAGTGTGAATCCTATCTTTCTCCATTCAAAAATATAGATAATAATGCACATTTTTGTAGGGAAAAAAAAATCTTTTTAGCTCTCGTCCTCCTCTTCCTTCTTCTTTTTTCTTTTTAACGTTTAAACAATTTCACTTACTATATTTAGTTAACAGTTTATCTATTTAATTTTTATAATAAGACAACTATTCTAATTTAAAATTGTACTTTAATTCCAGAACCATGCATGTTAGGCGTAAAAATGCACCAACACTCTCGCCACGACCCCTACACAAACACATGATACTTTTTGCCCTAGCTTCAGTGGCATATTTAGAATTTTAGAGTGATAGGTGCTGGCTGATAAAAAATTCGAAAAAAGAGGAAAAGGAAGTTTAGTTATGGGTGTTCACTCTATATTTATCTAATTATTTTTATAATTGTCTATGCAAATTTACTAAACCCGATTAAAAATAATGGGTGCTCAAGCACCCGTAACACTCTATGTGCATCCGCCACTGCCTAGCTTCCTTATATACAGTCAAACCTCTTTACAACAGCCTCATCTGTTTCGATATTTTTTGTTGTTATAGAGAATGTATACTATAACATAGCATTGAAATTGGTTCCACAATAAACTTGACTCTTATAGTGAATGACTGTTATATTGCGATAATGTTATAGAGAGGTTTAACTATATAGCGATAATGTTATATATATATATATATATATATATATATAGACACGCTCACCTTCGACAAAGTTCATCTTCTTGATGCTTCCAACACCACCATCACCTTCAACAGTCTCAATGTTCTTAACAACTTGTGGCATCAACTTGGGAATAAGGTTGTCGGCATCAAGAACCAAAGCTTTGAACAATCTCGTTGGGGCAACTGTGGTTGATGCCTCATGAGTATAGGTAGTCACACCCATAATGTTAAAAGAAGCAAAAAAAAGAGAGGATAATTAAGATGAATTTGGAATAAGAAGTGAATAGAATGGTTTTTGATGTGTGGAATATAATGAGGTTTTAGATGGTATTTATAGGAGAGAAAAAAAGAAGAGTGATCGAGTGTTTGGACTTATAAGTCATCAGCAACCTTAGCTTTATCTTAATTTCAACATTCAAAGCGGTCCATTCTTGACATTTGTATCCATTTTTCTAGATGTTGTTTCCTAAGTCCTCTTTAAAATTAATGTGTTAGTTGTACCGTAGGTGAACTTCATAACAAATGGCCTAACAATGAGGCTTTTGCTGATGCATTAATTAAATTAAAGGCATCTTTTTAATCATATGATATTCCAAAAAAACAGACCAAATGAGTCGGTAATGACAAATAACCGTCTAAAACACGACCATTTACGTGTGGACGGTATTTTAAAGGTCGGAAGGGCATACCGATCAAGTTGATCGGAAATTACCGACCAACTTTGGTCAATCAATTAAATTAAAAATAATTTAAAAAAAATTGCCGAAAAAATCGACTGGTCGGTGTTTTAATTATGTAATTAAAAAATGCACCACCTAGGAATCGAACCGGGGCTTGTACCGTGGCAAAATACTATTCTACCACTAGACTATTGGTGCATTTTGTTTTAAGACTGTCTTTTATTTTATTTATACTCTTTAATTGTATTTTCGAACGAAAATAATCGACCAAATTTGGCCAGTTTCTTGAAAATAAATTTAGCGGACTCAAAAATAGTTTCCTGCATTTTTGCGTCAAAAAGAACCGACCAAAGTTGGTCGGTTCCGTAAAAAAACTTTTAAAAAATAAATATTTTAAAAAACCGACTAACTTTGATTGATTTTTCAGCCGATCGACCTTGATCAGTTTCTGGGCGAATTTCTTGTAATGTTTATTGACCTGATTAATTTTGATTTTCATTGCTGTGAGTGCATAAAAGGGGAAGCACTCCTTGCTATAATGAGTGTGTCCTTACTTCATGACATATATGGCCTAACAATGAGGCTTTTGCTGACACATTAAAGCATCTTTTATTTAATCATCAAATAAACATTCGAAATTTACGGTCCGATTAAAATTTAGTGATCCGACTAATTTAGATTTTTATTGCCGTGCGTCCATAAGGGGAAACACTCCTTGCTATAAGGAGATTGTTCGTTCCAATAATTTAAACCTAAAACCTAAAACCTCTATTATTAAGAGCAGAGGAATTCCATTCAACGCACCACAATTTCTTGTGGTGACACATTTTATGACTGTTGCTGCAAGCTTCCTTATTCAAGTTATATCACACACAGAGTACATAAAATTACAGTTAAAGTCACATATACTTATTTCTTTATATTTTGACTTCTCTTAATAAAATTTTTTGTCATGATCGGTGGTGCAGCCTCATAGTGTGAAGGAGGGTGTTCAACACCGGAAAATTATACTATGCGCTATATAGAAAATTATAGGGTGTATATATATAAAATTAACTCTTCGTAAAAGTCCTGATTTCGCCACTGACCACCGCCGTTGCCTATTATATGTGGTTTACTTTCAACTGTAATTCTTAAAGTGAAATTATTATCTTGCTAATGTAAGTAAACACTTTTTCAATTTTAATTGTCATTTTTCTTCCTTTTTAACTGGTGTCCTTTGGTAATTGGGTGGGTGGGTGGGAGGATAAGGATATGGTTTCAAGTTTCAACGACTTTCCGCATTTCATATCTGCTGTTTTTTGATTATATATAAGTTAGACCCTTATGGGGCCATATATAGTTTGGCTTTATTTAGTCAAGATTTCATAAGACAGTGTTTGGCTGAGTCAAGATGTCGAAGTCTTGACTACGAGTGCAAGACAAACGTCGTATTTTCTGTAAATCTATTAATGTGTTAACATCTTGACTAAGCCAAACATTGTATGAAATCTTAGACTAATTAAGTAAAGCAAATTGGTAATGTGAAAGCAGGAATTTTGTATGCACTTATGAGTCATGACTCACTATCCCTACTAGTATATGAACACTACTAAAAATCCGGGTAAAAACGATTATCAAAAGCGATTAAAGTTGGTTGCTAAACAGTGAAAAAACGATCAAAATGCGTCCAAAGAGACCTGGTCGCTTTTTCGTTGGTCCCTTTTTTTTAGAGACCATGTTTGGTCGCTAAATAACGACCAACTTTGGTCCCTAAGGTGAAAGGACCAAATATAACGGGTATCAACAAAATGCGACCAACATTGGTTGCTGTAATATTTTAATAATATAACTTTAGCGACCAAAGTTGGTCGCTTAAATTAAATTGCGTTATTATTTATTTATTATATAAAATATAGCGACCAACTTTGGTCTGTAAAATAAATTTTATTTTTTAAAATCTGGACAATAGCGACCAAAGTTGGTCGCTAATGTATAAATTTTTTTAATTATTTTTAATCCAATATTTTTTTTATAAATTGGCGACCCACTTTGGTCGCTAAATCACAGAAAAAATGATTTTTTTTAAAGAAAATAGCGATCAAAGTTGGTCGCTATTCTTGAAATCTGGGTTCAGTAGCTACCAACTTTGGTCGTATCCCAGGAATTTTTTTTTAATAGAATAGCGACCAACTTTGGTAGCTTTTCTGGGTATTATTTTGGTAGAAACTGCCTATTTTGGCAGCTACACCACCTGCCAGCATACCAAATCCTATTACAGCAACAACAACAATAAGAACTACAACAACAACAACAATAATAAGAACTACATCAACAATAACAATAAGAAGTACAAGAACACAATAACACAACAAAAACATTAAAACCAATATTAAAACTAAAGTTCAATAGAACTACAAAATTAAACTAACAAAACGAATAAGTTAACACTTATTACAAGGCCATTCGAAAAAGAACCAAAGTTCTATTGTCTAGTTGAAAGTATACACAACTACTCAATGATTGTTTCATTCTAAATCATTATCATCACCGTCTGATGAATATTCATTATCAAGACGGTAATGAGAAGTCATTTTGTGGAGGTCGAGAAGAACGACCACGGGGAGGACGGGAGGAACCACGACGGGGAGGACAAATGGAACAGTCATGTTCAAGGTGAGCCTCTGGCGATGACTCGCGAGACCGGGGAATCGAAAAAGTTCCAGAAGCTAGGAGAGATTTGATCTGAGCTTGCATGCCAAGGTACTGAGCATCTCTAAGCTTCTCTCTTTCCTTGGACGCTTGTAGCTCGCTTGTGAGCTTTGCCACAGTCTCCCGCATAGAGGAGAGGCTCTCCCCGTCTAGTTGCTCGCCTTGCGAGGAAGTTCCTATTCCTTGCATTCCACAGTGATAGCGATGGAACTTCTTATTAGGAAGCCCGTATACCTTCCCATATTTTGCACCGCCAGCCGCCTGCATCCATAGTCTTTCTGCATCCTCCTCCAAAATATGGATTGCCTCGCCCGACTCATTAGGTGGCTGACTGCGTATGAATTCCTCCACCTCAGATGTGAAACGATCCTATAAGAAAAATTATATTTAATTAGTACTTGAAAATTTATATAAGAGTAAATCAAAATACTTAATGAAAAGTGAAAACTTACATGTACAGTCGATGCTCGGCCCTCGACCCACCTTTCTGGATCAGTCTCTTTCTTCTTCTTGACAATATGAGTCTCCTTGAATAACTCATCTTGCTTCATTGGACGACCCAGCCTCTTTTCCTGAAAATTCATAAATTATAGTTAATAAACATAATTGATATACTTTAAAAATTAAAATAAATTAATAAATTACATACCAATCTTTTTTTTATAGTCCCTTGGCTGATCGCACCTCCAGTGTGCAAGGAGCCTCCCTTCTCGGATGCGCGAGCTTTCTTTCCTTTTTCGCTCTTCTTTAAGAACTCTGCGGTAAGCCACTGTCTTTGCAAATCCTCCCATAAATGGTCAAGCAACCATTCAGGCTTCTGGTTGTGCAGTCTAACATTGGAGAAACTATGCGACAATCGCTTCCGAGCCTTAAGATTAAAATTTGCAGCCACCTCCGCGCTATAGCGGTGTTCCCATACACACTTGATCTGTATTTCAAAAGTTAAATATTGTATGAAAATATCATAAATTTAAATAATTATAAAGCTTAAAAGAAAATTTATACCTTAAGTTCATTGAAACTTTGCTCCTTCAGCGAGAATGGGAATTCGCTCCAACTCGTATAAGGGGCATCATAAAGCTTTCTGGTGGCTTTGGTGATTATCCTCGTAGTAGTGTTACTCGGGATGAACCTGCAATTTAACAAAAAAAACACATTAATATATTAGTACAAACTGTACAAAACAATAAACGTAAAAAAATCAAATTACTCTTACCCATCACCCTCAGGGACTATGATGATCCTGCCATACTGATCACGATGCACCTCCTCGTCATCATCAACATCATCGTCGGAATCAGGTACATTAGATGCATGTGTGGAAGGTGTAGGGGGGGGTCAGAGTTAGTATCTCGTAGGCGAAGGCCTGCAAGAGATGGAGTCGCTGATGAAGATGGTTGCGATCCCTGTGACTGCGACATCGCGGGATCGACCGGAAGCGGCTGTGATACTGATGCCTGTGACCCTCCTGGCTGTGACACCCGTAGCTGGACTGTATGATGGTCGTACAGTCCTATGGCCCTGTGCTGAAACACCCGGTGTCTGCACAAACATGTAGGGCTGGTGATGCTGTGGCGCCTCATAATATCCATCGGGTGGAGGATAAGACACAAGCGGATATAATGGCAACTGTGAAGAGGGTGGAAAAGAGGGAGGATTATCTTCTACCCTCCTCTTTCCCTTCTTAGCCTTCCCTTTACCCCGAGAACCAGTAGGGTCATCGTTACCTTGACCCTTTCCTGTCATCTGCATAATACAATACATATTTAGATTGAAACACATTATAAAATAGCTATAAAATGAGAGTTATTAAAGAAACCAACTTTTTAAAGCTCATCGACATATTGGTCCTCGTCGGAGAATTCTTCTTCCGAACTAGTTTGAGCTTCATCAGTTAATTCTTCTTCCTCATTTTCTATAATTGTTACTTCATCTATGTCAACTTCTTCCAATATGTGTGCAGGATGTTCCAGATCATTTTCTAAAAGTTCATCCACTATTTGGTGAACACTGGAAATATCGCTTTGATAAGCAACATCTAACACATTCTCGACTTCCACCGTACCTACAGGCTTAGTTTTAATTACAACCCACCAATCAGACTTATCCCACCGCAATGGATAAGGAGCATAATACACTTGCCTAACATTATGTGCAATTATGAAAGGATCATAGCGATCATACTTACTCGTATGATTAACCTCAATTATGTTGTATTGGTTGTGTACTCTTGTACCTCTTTTTGGATGTGGGTCAAACCACTTACATCTAAAGAGTATCAATTTCTTATATGGCAAACCTGAATATTCTAGTTCAATTATTTCTTTGAGCACACCATAATAATCAATATCTCCAACTTGGTTGCCATCACCTCCTTGAACCCACACCCCGCTGTTGTTGCTATTTTTATTTTTAGAGCAATCCTCTGTATGAAACTTGTAACCATTCACAACGTACTTAGACATTGTTCTGACCTGAAGCCCAGGTCCCCAAGATATATCTTTCAAAAATTGATTTACACCATTATTTGGTTCATTTACCTACATATTGTTAAAAAAAATTCATAAGTTAGCGTAACTTCCAAACATTGTTTACCTACATAGTGTTAGAATATTATATGGATAAACTTACAACTTGTTTGAACCACGTATCAAATCCCGTATATACAGCCTCATGGCCAAATTGACCCACGAAGTGACTGTGACACATCAAATACTTTTAGTAGTTGCATTGAAATGTAATCACATTAAATTTTATATTTTGATAACTACTAAATCAATACTTACTTGAGAAATGGTGTAACTTCGGGGCAATTTAGTAACACATGAAGTGTAGCTGACTTGTACTCCATATCACTCAAACTTCTCTTTCTAACATCCTTAGAACATCGGCCTGGTTGATTGAATATGGACATAGGCGGATATAATGGATCATTCACACATTCGACCGTGTTCCTATTGGGCCTATTCCTAGCACATCTCACCTTACTCTCAAAATAATAAGAGCAAAAATGAGAAGTTTCCTTTGCAAGATAAGCTTCGCATATAGATCCTTCAATCCTATTCCTCTGCTTAACAAATTGTTTGCATTTGCCAATTGTCCTACATAATTTCAGGTTAGCCAAGAACATTCTAATAAAACAGAAATTTACATGAAACTTATAATATTACCTCTCAAAGGGATACATCCATCTGCATTGAACAGGCCCTCCAAGTCTTGCCTCGTGTACAAGGTGGATTGGAAGGTGTTCCATCACATCAAAAAAACCACATGGAAATATCTTTTCCAGCTTCGTAGATGTTACACGAATGTTCTGATCCATCCGGATTAGGTTTTCTTCCCTTAATGTGGAAGAACACAAGTCCTTGAAAAACAAACTAATCTCTGTGATGGGTTTCCAGATTCTTTCAGGCAAACCACAAAATGCAATAGGCACTAAGGTCTCCATGAAAACATGACAATCATGACTTTTCAAATGGCTCAACTTCCCTACCTCCATATCAACTTTTTTTTCAAGATTCGAAGCATAACTCTCAGGCATATTCAATTTCGTTACCCAATCACAAATTTGCCGTCTTTCCTCCAAAGTGAATGTGTAACTTGCTTTGGTCTTGAATATCTTACCATTGTTTTTTGTTTGCAAGTATAATTCAGGCCGCTTGCAATATTCTTGTAAGTCCATTCTAGCATTCGGGTTATCCTTTGTCTTACCTTTAACATCCATCACTGTGTTGAACAAATTGTCAAAATAATTCTTCTCAATATGCATGACATCAAGGTTGTGAAGGAGCAGATTATCCTTCCAATAAGGCAACTCCCAAAATATACTCTGTTTCGTCCAATTATGACTATGGACGTATCCGGGGAATTTATAAGGTGGAGTTTCAATAACTTTACTGAAGTTTTGGACCCTCTCCCAAATTTCCTCACCTGATAGTATCGGAGGTGGAGAATCAAAATCCATTTTATTTTTTTTGAATGCATTTTTCATCCTTCTAAACTCATGACCAGGAGGCAAGAATTGACGATGACAGTCAAACCATGATTGCTTTCGTCCATGTTTCAAAGTGAACGCTTTAGTATTTTCCATGCAGTACGGACAAGCTAGCTTACCAGCAGTCATCCACCTAGACAACATTCCATACGCAGGAAAATCATTAATTTTCCACATTAAATTAGCACGCAAATTGAAATTCTGCTTGGTTGATATGTCATATGTTTCAACACCATCATACCACAATTGTTTTAGCTCATCAATCAAAGGTTTCAAATATACATAAATCAAACTATTCGGATTACGTGGACCGGGGATAGTACAATTTAAGAATATATATGGACTAGTCATGCACAACTCGGGTGATAGATTATAAGGTGTAAGAAAGACAGGCCAAGATGAATATGGTGTCGCAGATACAGAAAAAGGCATGAAGCCATCCGCACATAGACCCAAACGAATGTTCCTTGGTTTACTAGCAAAATCTGGATATGTCCTATCAAAGTGCTTCCAAGCTTCTCCATCTGAAGGATGACACATAACACCAGGTGGTCTTCTATTTTCAAAGTGCCATCTCATATGAGAAGCAGAACTGTTCGATGCATATAACCTCTTTAACCTAGGTATAAGAGGTAAATAATGCATCGCCTTGATAGCGACCATATTCCCGCTGGAAAGCCTCTTAAAACGAGTCTTGTGGCAAAATTTACAACTGTTTAAGTCTGCATCATCTTTATAATATAACATGCAACTACCTTCACAACAATCAATTCTCATTGACGAAAGTCCTAACTTAGAAACCAATCTCTTTTCCTCATAGAAATCACCAGGTAAGTTGATATCAGGGTCAACTAGTTCACTCATAAGGTCAATGAAAGAGTCCATGGCTGCTTGAGAAATATTCCAATCAGATTCTATACTTAGTAATCTAATTGCAACAGACAACTCAGAGTGCGGACTTCCTTCCTTTAACGGACGACTAGCTTTCTCTAATTGTTTATAAAAATATTTTGCGTCATCATTAGGGGTTTGTTCAACATTTTCAGTGGGCTCACTCCCAAATTGCATCCCAAAAGCATCCGCAACCATATCATGCATTCTAGAATCATGATTTGTATTCTCCACCGACCTACTACTTTCACCCGCAACCATGTTATGAAATCTCCCATTACTACCATCGACCTCTCCATGATTAGTCCACACAAAGTAATTCGCTATAAACCCCTTCCTATAAAGATGAAGTTTAACTTCCTCCGGTTTTTCAAACCTCATACAGTCGCACCTAACACAAGGGCACCTAATTAATCCTTCACTTTGGTATGGTGGAAGTTCCATTGCATGTCTAACAAAGTCATCAACACCTTCTATAAATTCCTCCCGCAATCCCCGCCGATTAGGATAATTCCTATTGTACATCCAAGTACGATGTTCCATCTATACAAATAAAACAAGAACAAATTAATTTAGTTAATTCATATCCTAATCATTTTTAGTTAATTAATTCAACATCCTAAAGGTTCAATTCATATCCTAAATTTTCAATTCATATCCTAAAATTTCAATTCATACACAAAAAGTTCAATTCATAACCTAAAAATTTCAATTCATATCAAAAAGGTTCAATTCATATAAAAAAGGTCCAATACATAAACTAAAAGGTCCAATACATAAACTAAAAGTCCAATTCATATCCTAAAAGTTCAATACATATCCTCAAGGCTCAATTCATATCTTAAAGACTCAATTCATATCCTAAAGTCTCAATTCATATCCAAAATTTCAAATTCTAACTAAACTATCAAAACAATACATAATTCAAATCTAACTAAACTAAATTCCACACTAATTAAACTAATTAGTTAATAAAATTATTTAACAAATCTAATTAAAAAAGGACCTTAAAGCCTAATCCTCAATAAAATACAATGTTCATATAATTGAAACACTAATTCACACAATAAACTACAATGTTGACATAATTGAAACTAAAACTAGAAAACGATTCAAGGTTCTAGTTCAAACTTACCTTTTTTTTAGGTGGAGACTGAGAGATAGGGTGGTGGGGGCAGCAGTGGTGGTGGGCAGTGGTCCGGCGAGCAGTGGCAGCAACAAGAAGAGGTCCGGTGGCGAGCAGTGGTCCGGCGAGGCAGTGGGGATTAATAGATAAGGGGAGGGAGGGAAAGAGAGGAGAAGGAAAATTTAAGGGNGGGGGGGGGGGGGGGGGAGGAAATCCGTTTTTGGGTCTGGTTTTTCAGAAAAGCGACCAAAGTTTGTCGCTATTTTGGTCTGTAATTAAGTATTGACCGTTTGACCAAAATAGCGACCAAAGTTGATCGCTATTTTCTTTACAAAAAAATTAAAATTTTATTTTGGTTTTTAAATATTCTAACTAGAATTATTATTGAAAAAAAATATTATAAGCTATAAATAATTATTTTATTTAACTAAAATTATTATAAATAATTACTAACTAGGTAATTAATTGTAACGACCCAGCCGGTCGTTTTGCGCATTAGGATCCCGTTCCTTTAAACGAAACTTTCCATAGCGGCTATTCGTGCTTTAGGACTTGCGGGAGCAGGTGGTTCAGGAATTGGGGATGGTTTGGGTGGTTTAGGAACACTTGGTTCCTTAAGGTTGGCCTATTTGGCCAAGTTTGACTTCGGTCAACATTTTGAGCAACCGACCTCGGAATCGAGTTCTGACAGCTCTAGTAGCTCCGTATGACGATTTCGGACTTGGGCGTGTGTTCAACTCGGGTTTTCGATGACCCGGGAGCATTTCGGTGCCCGAAATGGATATCAGGATTTCCTTATATTTGAAATTTGGCTTGGGACGTGATTTTATGCTATCGAGGTCCGAACAGAATTCTGGGATCGGGAATAGTTCCGGATAGTCATTTATGACTTGTATGCAAAATTTGGTGTCATTCCGAGTAGTATAGGTCGGTCCGGTGTATTGTTATAGAAATCAAGAACTAGAAGTTCTTAAGTTATGATTCTAAGTGGGGGAGGTTCATATCTAAAATCAATACCTGATAATTATGGACTAGTACCATACAAGATACCATATGACCACGTTAGTATAATATATGAAGTATATATAAAGTATATTAAAAATAGGTAGAATTTTGAGTAATTCGAGATAAATTTTAAATTATGCGGGTAATTAATTAATTGTGATGACCCAAAAGGTCATCTTAAGTAATTTAAGCTATATCTGTGTTCCGAGGCTCCGAGAGCCTCCGTTAGTCTCACCTCGTTATGCGTGCGCAGCCCGGGCGTGTAGCCGGGAAACTATTATGTGAAAAGTTGATTAAAAATGAGTTTTTATAATTAATGAATGAATATAGTTGACTTTGGTCAACATTT